>BSQZ01000018.1:1323035-1630535 GCA_033239005.1 Lamellibrachia satsuma
GGATTGCAACCAGCTGAATCCCTGCCAGCAGGGTCTGACCAACCAGCTGAATCCCTGCCAGCAGAGTCTGACCAACCAGCTGAATCCCTGCCAGCAGGGTCTGACCAACCAGCTGAATCCCTGCCAGCAGGGTCTGACCAACCAGCTGAATCCCTGCCAGCAGGATCTGACCAACCAGCTGAATCCCTGCCAGCAGGATCTGACCAACCAGCTGAATCCCTGCCAGCAGGGTCTGACCAACCAGCTGAATCCCTGCCAGCAGGGTCTGACCAACCAGCTGAATCCCTACCAGCAGAGTCTGACCAACCAGCTGAATCCCTACCAGCAGGGTCTGACCAACCAGCTGAATCCCTACCAGCAGAGTCTGACCAACCAGCTGAATCCCTGCCAGCAGAGTCTGACCAACCAGCTGAATCCCTGCCAGCAGAGTCTGACCAACCAGCTGAATCCCTACCAGCAGGGTCTGACCAACCAGCTGAATCCCTACCAGCAGAGTCTGACCAACCAGCTGAATCCCTGCCAGCAGAGTCTGACCAACCAGCTGAATCCCTACCAGCAGAGTCTGACCAACCATGGCTCTGCTGGCGTTCACTCAACCAGCCACGTCCCGGAGTCGGCCGAGTAAAGACCAACACGAGATGGCACTACACTGATGAGACGTAGTCAGCGAAGTGTGACTGCGGAGAAGAACAGACAATGTCCCACCTCCTCTGAACAGACAACACCCCACCTCCTCTGAACAGACAACGTCTCACCTCCTCTGAACAGACAATGTCTCACCTCCTCTGAACAGACAATGTCCCACCTCCTCTGAACAGACAACGTCCCACCTCCTCTGAACAGACAACGTCTCACCTCCTCTGAACAGACGACGTCCCACCTCCTCTGAACAGACAACGTCCCACCTCCTCTGAACAGACAATGCCCCACCTCCTCTGAACAGACAATGCCCCACCTCCTCTGAACAGACGATGTCCTACCTCCTCTGAACAGACGATGCCCCACCTCCTCTGAACAGACAATGTCCCACCTCCTCTGAACAGACGATGTCCCACGTCCTCTGAACAGACATTGTCCCACCTCCTCTGAACAGACGATATCCCACCTCCTCTGAACAGACAATGTCCCACCTCCTCTGAACAGACAATGTCCCACCTCCTCTGAACAGACAATGTCCCACCTCCTCTGAACAGACAATGTCCCACCTCCTCTGAACAGACAATGTCCCACCTCCTCTGAACAGATAATGTCCCACCTCCTCTGAACAGACAATGTCCCACCTCCTCTGAACAGACAATGTCCCACCTCCTCTGAACAGACAATGTCCCACCTCCTCTGAACAGACAATGTCCCACCTCCTCTGAACAGACAATGTCTCACCTCCTCTGAACAGACAATGTCCCACCTCCTCTGAACAGACAATGTCCCACCTCCTCTGAACAGACAATGTCCCACCTCCTCTGAACAGACAATGTCCCACCTCCTCTGAACAGACAATGTCCCACCTCCTCTGAACAGACAATGTCCCACCTCCTCTGAACAGACAATGTCCCACCTCCTCTGAACAGACAATGTCCCACCTCCTCTGAACAGACAATGTCCCACCTCCTCTGAACAGACAATGTCCCACCTCCTCTGAACAGACGATGCCCCACCTCCTCTGAACAGACAATGCCCCACCTCCTCTGCTGCCGGCTGCTGGACGATCCTTGTACACCGGAAGACTTGGCCACTGCCACGGACCGGGCGAAGACGTGCCATAAAGTGGCAACACCTTGTGTGAGGGACACGAAAAAAGATCACAACACCTGTATAAGTATCGTAATTAATAATATATACTTTGTAGAGGGAGGAGGGAGTAAAATTCATACTTCAACCCTCTTTCCATTTCTGATAAACAATTAGTAAAAAAAAAACATATTTTGGCATACTATTGTACTCTATTAACTTTTTAACTACACTGTTAATTACACTACAGTCAAGTGTTATAATATTTTTGATCTTTGAAGCTAAGTTTACGACGACCCCTGTTTCTCGTTCATTCTGACAGTTGACAACACAGAAGTTGTTTAAGAAGTGTGCTGCCATCTATAAGAACAATACGACCCATCCACCTGAGGCTTGCATCGAAAGTTGTTTAGTGTTGCCATCTATAAGAACAACACGACCCGTCCACCTGAGGCTTGCATCAAAAGCTGATTAAGAAGTCCGTTGCCATCTATAAGAACCACACGACCCGTCCACCTGAGGCTTGCATCAAAAGCTGATTAAGAAGTCCGTTGCCATCTATAAGAACCACACGACCCGTCCACCTGAGGCTTGCATCAAAAGCTGATTAAGAAGTCCGTTGCCATCTATAAGAACCACACGACCCGTCCACCTGAGGCTTGCATCCAAAGCTGTTTAAGAAGTCTGCTGCCATCTATAAGAACCACACGATTCGTCCACCTGAGGCTTGCATCAAAAGCTGATTAAGAAGTCCGTTGCCATCTATAAGAACCACACGACCCGTCCACCTGAAGCTTGCATCCAAAGCTGTTTAAGAAGTCTGCTGCCATCTATAAGAACCACACGATTCGTCCACCTGAGGCTTGCATCAAAAGCTGATTAAGAAGTCCGTTGCCATCTATAAGAACCACACGACCCGTCCACCTGAGGTTTGCATCCAAAGCTGTTTAAGAAGTCTGCTGCCATCTATAAGAACCACACGACCCGTCCACCTGAGGCTTGCATCCAAAGCTGTTTAAGAAGTCTGCTGCCATCTATAAGAACCACACGATTCGTCCACCTGAGGCTTGCATCAAAAGCTGATTAAGAAGTCCGTTGCCATCTATAAGAACCACACGACCCGTCCACCTGAAGCTTGCATCCAAAGCTGTTTAAGAAGTCCGTTGCCATCTATAAGAACCACACGATTCGTCCACCTGAGGCTTGCATCCAAAGCTGTTTAAGAAGTCTGCTGCCATCTATAAGAACCACACGACCCGTCCACCTGAAGCTTGCATCCAAAGCTGTTTAAGAAGTCCGTTGCCATCTATAAGAACCACACAACCCGTCCACCTGAAGCTTGCATCCAAAGCTGTTTAAGAAGTCTGTTGCCATCTATAAGAACCACACGACCCGTCCACCTGAAGCTTGCATCCAAAGCTGTTTAAGAAGTCTGCTGCCATCTATAAGAACCACACGATTCGTCCACCTGAGGCTTGCATCAAAAGCTGATTAAGAAGTCCGTTGCCATCTATAAGAACCACACGACCCGTCCACCTGAGGTTTGCATCCAAAGCTGTTTAAGAAGTCCGTTGCCATCTATAAGAACCACACGACCCGTCCACCTGAGGCTTGCATCCAAAGCTGTTTAAGAAGTCTGCTGCCATCTATAAGAACCACACGATTCGTCCACCTGAGGCTTGCATCAAAAGCTGATTAAGAAGTCCGTTGCCATCTATAAGAACCACACGACCCGTCCACCTGAGGTTTGCATCCAAAGCTGTTTAAGAAGTCCGTTGCCATCTATAAGAACCACACGACCCGTCCACCTGAAGCTTGCATCCAAAGCTGTTTAAGAAGTCCGTTGCCATCTATAAGAACCACACGATTCGTCCACCTGAGGCTTGCATCCAAAGCTGTTTAAGAAGTCTGCTGCCATCTATAAGAACCACACGACCCGTCCACCTGAAGCTTGCATCCAAAGCTGTTTAAGAAGTCCGTTGCCATCTATAAGAACCACACGATTCGTCCACCTGAGGCTTGCATCCAAAGCTGTTTAAGAAGTCCGTTGCCATCTATAAGAACCACACGATTCGTCCACCTGAGGCTTGCATCCAAAGCTGTTTAAGAAGTCCGTTGCCATCTATAAGAACCACACGACCCGTCCACCTGAGGTTTGCATCCAAAGCTGTTTAAGAAGTCTGCTGCCATCTATAAGAACCACACGACCCGTCCACCTGAGGCTTGCATCCAAAGCTGTTTAAGAAGTCTGCTGCCATCTATAAGAACCACACGATTCGTCCACCTGAGGCTTGCATCAAAAGCTGATTAAGAAGTCCGTTGCCATCTATAAGAACCACACGACCCGTCCACCTGAGGCTTGCATCCAAAGCTGTTTAAGAAGTCTGCTGCCATCTATAAGAACCACACGATTCGTCCACCTGAGGCTTGCATCAAAAGCTGATTAAGTATTTCTTTGTTGGTTACGAGTGTCTGTAAAATATGCAACTTCTGAGTCTGCTTTCGGTCGTAAACATATAATCACACAAGCTTTTCTCACCATTTATTGGCAAAGCACCATTTGTTTTCAAGCGGCCAACAGAATTTTAAACCGCAGAATAGTGCCCTATCCCGTAGGCAGCTACACACTTAGTTACTTCTGGAGACTCCAGATAATGTCCACAGTTCATTTTACATCAATTCCAACTGCCAATGTCCCCAGGAAAGAACCACTGGTCATGTTTGCACAACTGCAGTTGGTTTGATTCCGGCATCTAGTCAGATTCCCGACAGCACTTTGTCAGCGCTGTTATAAATAACATGTTGAGTGCCCCGGTTTCTAGAAGCTCCACAATTTCCTCTGTCCGAACTGGGGTGCATGCCCAACGGCATAGTGAAGCGCTGGGTGCTGAAACAAACAGGGTATGTGGGGGTGTTTGACATACATCAATCACTGATAATTATTATGAAACAAAAACAAACAGTTGTAAAAAAAAATTTCTTTCATTATTTACCAGAACAGACACAAATTGTGTGATGTTAATGTGAAACTGCCTATGCACCTATAAGAGTTACTAAAGCATAACCATTTGTAACTACAATTAAGAATATCACGCCAGTGGTATACTAGGAAAACCTTGTTGAACACACAATATTTTAATTTCATGGGCTGCGCCCTATTGTTACTTTTGCCTAGGTTATCTCTTTTAGGTAAAATTAGGTGCATTGCCCCAAAACCATGACTTTTGTTTTGCTTTAAAATACAACATTGGTTAATATGTCATCCCTTGGTCATTCGTAGAAATGACCGGAGTCTCCAACTTTTAGAACACATTCTGAGTAAACCACTGGTGTGATATTCTTGATTTTAGTTGCACGTGGTTAGTCTATGTTATCTCTTTTAGGGACATAGCCCAAAAACCATAACTTATTTTCGTTTTAATTTATATTTAATGACCATTTGCAATTACAAGTAAGAATATCACACCAGTGGTTTACCAGGAAAACTTTGTTGAATACACATCATCTAATTTTATGGGCCACGCCATACTGTTAGATAACCCTACAAGTGTCAAAGTCTAGCAAATTTTGCTCGCCAAATAAAAATATATTTGTATACACCTATTCCTATATTTGCCAATACAATATGGCCATGCTGTTTGCATACAAACTCAACTTATGTAACATATTTTGGCTTTTGTTTACTAAACTAGTCCTCTTTCTGACAAAATAACACATTTGTTTGAGACTGCGTTTGGTTCTGTGTATGCCGGCCTCCCTGAATACGTCACAATTGTCTAGGTTACCCGAGTTTCATAGAACTGCGCATGTGCTTATTGGTCTGGCTGGTTAACATGTCAGCACTCAGATTATACTTGATATAACGTAACTGACCCGAAGTCTGCAGGCAACCAGTATGACTTTGTTGTTATAAATGACTCACCTCCCAAATGAAGTCTGCAGGCAACCAGTATGACTTTGTTGTTATAAGTGACTCACCTCCCAAATGAAGTCTGCAGACAACCAGTATGACTTTGTTGTTATAAATGACTCACCTCCCAAATGAAGTCTGCAGGCAACCAGTATGACTTTGTTGTTATAAATGACGCACCTACCAAATGAAGTCTGCAGGTAACCAATATGACTTTGTTGTTATAAATGACTCACCTCCCAAATGAAGTCTGCAGGCAGCCAGTATGACTTTGTTGTTATAAATGACTCACCTCCCAAATAAAGTCTGCAGGCAGCCAGTATAACTTTGTTGTTGGTAATGACTCACCTCCCAAATGAAGTCTGCAGGCAGCCAGTATGACTTTGTTGTTGTTAATGACTCACCTCCCAAATGATTCTGCGTCGTTCGTCAGCCTCGCTGATAGAATACATCAGCTCGGGGCACTCAAACGGAAGCGGGCGAGTGAAGTTGTTGTCAAGGAACGTCTCATCACCGAACCTACAGAGGGCAGCACAAGCTTGTTAATTCTTACTACTGGTTTCTTCCACTTTGCTACGCCCAAAGCTACCACATTGCACATATTTCCTGAGTGAACTAGAGATTTCTGGAGGTACACAGGCATATCCCTTTTTTAAATGGATTTGTTTCAAATGGATAAAGTACATACTTTCTTGTCTATCACAATAGTATAAGATCAAATGACAAACTAATAGTGGTCGAAACACAAATACTGTTGATGCTTGATGTGAGGTTGAGATCCCTGCCATACCACTCATTACAGCTTAAAGAAGGGCGTTTTCATGGGTTTATGTAATTCAAAGTTTCGCGTAGCGGGGAGGAAGTGGGCCTGATGCTAAATAACAAAAATTTTTTGTGGGGCGTTGTACATCGATACTTTGTGATCACCCCTAAATGTTTTGCGATCACCCCTAAGTGTTTTGTGATCACCCCTAAATGATACAAGGTGAGACTGATGCAATTGTAAGTCTGACCTGCGTCGATTGAGTGCGACCATATCGTCATTCATGTTCTGCCAATCGCTGAACTTTGGGTCTTCTTTGTCGTCGTTCTCCAGCACGAGATTCTGGATTTCCTCAGAAATCTGCCATCAATTTATTTGAATATTTAATGTCATATATATATATATATATATATATATATATATATATATATATACACACACACATACACATATATATATATATTTACATAGATCAAACAGTCCACAATTGTTGAAACATTACAGTGGCATTGCAGATTCAAAGGATTTTGGGCCAAGAAACACACAAAGTGTGATTGAGATTGATGTGGGGTAATTCATAATCAAAATTACAATTGATTATGACATACCCACATCAGTGAACAGCAACGTGCTAAAGGTCCAGTATCCCATGCACAACAAATAATGATTTACAGCATATCACACAGGTATCGTGTCACAATGGTTTTACAAAACATATAATCAGTGTGGTCTCAATTTGGGAAAATGTCCAAAAACTTAAACTTGTCTACACATATTGAATAGCCTTATTTGGTCACTAGTCTCTACCAAATGTCTGATTCAATTAGGAGTTAAGCAGCCTTATGAACCACTAGCCCCAAAGAGGAAAGGTCAGGTAAGGTAAGTTTGATTCAAGATGGCAAGAGAAGAAAGGTCAGGTAAGGTAAGTTTGATTCAAGATGTCAAGAGAGGAAAGGTCAGGTAAGTTAAGTTTGATTCAAGATGTCAAGTGATGATCAGGATTGGGTTCAGTTACAATTGTCAATTACACAGCATCATAAAAAATCAATTACAATTACATCACTTCAACAAATTGATTACAATTACAGTGCTTCAAACAACCAATTACAATGCTTTATAAATGGTAAATTCAAATAGGTCATAGGTTGAGCACAACTACATAGTTTTATAAAGGAATGTTACATGCTTATAATTTCCAATTACAACTTCCAATTACAATCACTGTAATGGTTAATTTTTTATTATAATTACACCAGTCATAGTAAAATCAATTACACTTAAAAACTTAAAGCAAAACAAGTCATCCAAAATAGATAATAAAAACTAACCACATGCAACTAAAATCAATAATATCATGCCAGTGGTTTACTCAGATTGTGTTCTAAAAGTGGGAGATTCCGGCACTTCTCCGAATGACCAAGGGCTGATATGTTAATCAGCATTACCGATAAGCCCAGTTCTATGAAATCTGGGAAATCTAGACTACATGTGACGTATTAAGGGAGGCCATCATACACAGAACCAATGCAGTCTAAAACAAGCGTATTATTTTGCCAGAAAGAGGACTAGTTTAGTAAACAAAGCCCAAAATATTTTACATCAGTTCAGCTTGGACACAAACAACTTGGCCATAATCAAATTGGCAAGTATAGGAATAGGTGTATATAGGTGTATAGGCAAGCATAGGGAATAGGTGTATATAAGTGTATAGGCAAGTATAGGAATAGGTGTATATAGGTGTATAGGCAAGTATAGGAATAGGTGTATATGCAAGTATAGGAATAGGTGTATATAGGTGTATAGGAATAGTTGAATACACAATATCTTCATTTGGCGAGCGAATATTGCCAGAATACAACACTCGTGACATAGAGTTATCTAACACTATGGCTCAGCCCATGACATCAAAATGCTGTGTGTTCAACAAGGTTTTTCTAGTAAACCGCTGGCGTGATATTATTCTATTCTTGTAGTTACAAATGATTATGTTTTAGGAACTCTTATAGGTGAAAACCATGAATTTTTGTTTCGCCTTAAAATTACACTGCAATTATAATTATTGACAAACTATGCAACTACAGTCAAACCCAGTGTTGGTGACAGATGAGGGACACAGAAGATACGCACCACTTCCATGTCCATGGCGTCGCTCGGCTCGGTCCAGTCGATCTCCACAACCTCGCCACTCAACCTGCAAACACAGTGGCTCTCTGCAATGACAACTACGGATGTCATGTTCAACAATGCATATATAATGTGGTGTTGAACATTATACACATACCTAATAGTACTTTCATGGTTGCAGGTCTCGAACCATCACAGCACTAGTTATCAATAATAAAGTCACACATTCGTTGTATTCTAAACTCAACTATATCTAATGCCCATTGTCCATTGCTCTGACTATACTTTGGTCCATTAAACAATATTCTCTCCCCTCTTTCAACTCCCATTCTCCCATACTGGAACCTTGGCAGACCTGTACCATGAATAAATGGTCACCTAGAACCGAGAACAGCACAGAAAACTTAAACCGTGACAGCACTAATACTTACATACCTACGAATGTATGCACTCAGACAGGCATACGTACACAAACATACACACATGCGTGCACACACACACGCACTGTTTGATAATTTTAAAGTTAACCAATAAAGTGGCTGTAGATTCTTTTATTACAGTAATATAGTTTTGACTGACGGAGGTCGTGCAAAACGACCAAAATATTCAGAACGAACAAGTTTCTTGAGAGGTAATTATGTGAAATATTACATTCTAGGAAACCAGAACATCAAACTATTCAAAGTATTTTTTCCTTAATTGAGTTGTTTGGTCTTCTACTATAATCTGGCAGAAAATTTTCAATATATATATATACATACATACATATATATATACACGCACGCACGCACGCACGCACGCACGCACGCACGCACGCACGCACGCACGCACGCACGCACGCACGCACGCACGCACGCACACACACACACACACACACACACACACACACACACACACACACACATGTAATTTGACTAGTGTGGAACAATTGAAGTGTCACCATCTGGTGTTAACAGTTGGCACCACTTTTGTTCTACACTAGTCATCAAATGACACCACTAGTGTTAAACAGTTACCTTATTGTTTAGAGAAACAAAGTTTGGCATACACTTGTAAGAACAGATTCCAGACATTTCTCCATGGCCCAATTTTGTTCACAAGCATTAAAAATTAGTCAAATACAGCATATGGTGCAATTGTTTTTAACTTTAAAATCAACTAGTAGGTTAAACCGTCCCTCACCTCATCTTTGGTAGGAATCTCTCCTTGAAAACATCTTCCAAAGTCTGTAGATATTTATCAGACAGATTCGGGCTGTTTGCCTCCAGTGGCTGAAAATGTACCAGCTTAACTGAAGCCACAATACATTAGTTTTAATAACCATAACTGGTAAACTGGTAGTTTTTCCACCTGTTCATAATAGTTGATCCTTGACAGTTTGTCCCTAGTTAGTAATTTGCCTAATTCCACTAAGTAATGTGTACTAAATAAATAATAACATGATATAATTCTATGCACTGCCAGCAACAATATATTTCTTGAACAATGGTGTGGAAAAATGTGAGAGTAACAATCTTTAAAGATCATGTAAACACATATTTGTTATTAGCAACATATCTGTAATTTTACGTAGGTCATTCCAACAATTTGCATTTTACAAATTTTATTTTATATTTCATAATAATGCATGTGATTACATCCAAACAAGTTGAGATCACAATGTCAGGCATGCTGAATAAAAAAAATTCTACTAGTCCACCAGGCTAGTAGATTGTGAAATATACTAGCCCGTACGAATTTTCACTAGCCCGAGTACTTTCATTAAATTTTTTTGTAAATCTTCCTGAATCCATATCCACAACCATATTTTTACAATAATACAAACACGACTGTTTTTATCAGAAAAATGTTTTATTTGTCTGCTTTTAATTCCAAAGAGTCTGAACTGAATATAAAACAATTTTGGAAAAGAAACTCCACAAAACAAAAAAAATCTAGAAAATACATGTAATACTTGGTTTTCATCCTGACTAGACTAGATCATTGACTAGAGTTGAATGTAATATTTGGTCTCTGACTCTCGCAATGTTATCTTCCAATATCTTGGCACTTCAGTGAATACAAAATAATCTGGTAAAACCGCCAGCTAAAAGCACACACTATGAATTATTTCTAAGAATTCAGCTAGGTGGCACCAGCCTCGTTTCCACTTCAAAACAAGAAACATTGCTGTGGTACACTGAGCACTGCAGATGATGCAATGCTCGGCGGTCAGAGTGTTTGAAAAATAAGGCATTTTAAGGGATATTATGATTGCACACAGTAAAATCTTGATTCGACTGACGGACCAGTGATTTCTGAATTTTATTTGCCCGACAGCATTTCAAGTCGCCTCGGGCAAACGGGTGACTTGATTTCCAAAGCTCTGTGATGTCACTGGTGTATTCCAGTTACACCCCACAATGTCTGTTACTGGTTCAGTTCATTATCAACAAACCTCCCACTGTAATAGTATGGTTGCAAATGTAAAATGTGATGTAATATTGTTACATCGTGATGTCACATCCTGGTTAATGCCACGATTATTAATGATATGCTTACCTGATAAGCATTAAAGTGACAAACGAAACCATTGCAGGGAATCTTTCAAACAACTTATACTGGCTTAAATTAAATTGCCTACAATTAACAACTGAATATGGTATCAACAGTTAGTTTAAAACTTCATAGTTTATTTTAACTGTGCCTGCTGGCATGTTTAAACACTTACGTTGGTAGACTTTTTGACACGTTCCCTAATGGTGGACACAGGTGCATCCAGGTAGATAGTGAGATGAGGCTTCAGCAGTTCAATGACGGCATTGTCTTTGATATCATTGTAGTAGTTCCTAACTACAACAAGCAATACAAACCCGTGTCAATACGTCATGGCAACATTGCATGGTATATTATAATACAACTGACAACACTGAACAGTTTCCAAAGAAGCGAAGGCTTGTGTGCATGTCTATTAGTTTCTCAAAAGTGATGCAAGCCAATAAATATAGCACTAAATGTTATGCAAGTACAGCATATAGCAACAGACGCCCACATGTTCACAGTTCTGATGCCAATGTCAATGTAACTGTTTGCCTTCAGTCCTGAAAATCTCTTTGTACATGATTTCACTGAAAAAGGGGTGTACTTCTATATTAGGCAGTGTGCTTCTATTGGAAATTATATGGTACTCTTTCATATTTCGTTGTGGAAAAAATCATAGTAATCTTGTCTGAACGGGTAAAATCTGATTTTACAAAGACATTTGCCAATATTATAAAGCCAATATTTATTTGAGTGTCCAACTTAATATTTGTGTGACTCTTGTACAGAAGTTACACAGTAACAAATGTTTTCATTGCAAAATGGGTTTTTTTCATGTATAGTATTTCTGTTGAAGAAGACATGAAGCTGGCTGGGAAGACTTGGATTGAACTCGGCTGATTTGTCCAAGACATTGCTGGCTGGAGAAGATTTGTTGGCGCCTTACGCTCCAGTGGTAGAGAAAAGGACTGAGTGAGTGATAGCGTTTCTGGGGACGTAAAAAAATCACATCTTATAAAACATTTTATTATTTAAAAAGGCTGACTAGTTGAATGAGGTTTCATAAGACTTATGATCAGATTCGGCTAAGCACAACGTATATATATATATATATATATATATATATATATATACACAGACTAGTCAGTTAATAGAAAGCTGCCGAGTGCTGGAAACTACTAGGAAAAGTACTAGGGAAAATGTCTACAAATAAGACTTCAAATAAGTTCCCAGCCCAGTTACTTACACGTCCTGTTCTGCCATCCCATCCTGACTAGAGCATCAAGGAAAACCTCATCGCTGAACACCGACTGCACCATGACCACACCCTGACCTGAAACACAGTCCCAGATGACATCCTCACTATCACTATGATGGTGTCCTCATGTCAGTGTCACCTACCACTCCACCAGAATCCATGGCACATACCACTAATGATGACTGATCTGTCACAAAAGTATCACCCGCAGTACAGAGCTCAATATGCGTGTTTGGAACATTTTGGCATTATGTCATGCACCCCGTCTTTACACAGAATCCATCACAGATTAAACAAGGCGATATACTCTATGCCACTCAATGGCTACAATTGAATCAAAATAAAACTAACATTCTTATTATTACACATGTTGTTAAATAGTGTAACTATATAATTACAACATTTCTATTTATCTTATATTTTTACTAAATGCAAAAAAGTTGTTAAAACATCAATAAATACCAGCAATTAGCGAATTTTAACTGTAACTATAACTAATTTAAGCTGTAAGTAAATCATTTTCGATTTGCTCAGATGGTCGCCATTATTATGCAGCAAGACATGCTTGTTCTACGTCTTAGAAACAACCTAATTAGTTTTAATTTTCACTTCCTACAAAGCATGAATTTAACCATAGTTACCAGTATTAAGCATATGTTCGAGGCCACGTGCATAGGTCATGAACTTCTCAACCAACCACATCAGCTGTAGCCTTCCCATAATGCCTTTCTCTGGGTGGGGGTCAGACAAAAAGTCTGCGTGATCATAGCTGCGTGCACCCGACGAAAGTATATCATCGACAGAGCGAATATCAAATCCATCGTATGTGAAACAGTTGGCGTCAGTCGTGGATGGTATATACTTCAAATCGAAGTTCTTCGCGAGATCTTGTGCAAACTGCGATTTGCCAACGTTGATGTTTCCTTCAACTATGATTATTTTGCTGTTCTCGTTCATGCGGAAAAGAGACTTTTCCATCATGACAATCTCGTGAAACAAGTTGAACTTTTTCTGCTCGTACGGCCAGGGCTTCTCGTACGGGTATTTCTCACCGTACGTCGCTCGCATCGTCGCGACCTGGATGGTAGGCACCCCAACCTTCCCCGCCAGCAGCGGTGTTGTCGCCTTGCCTACACAGTTTTTCGCTGCGGCTGTTCTGGCGAACGCCGACCGCATAACTACCATGGCCATATTGGAGGATTTGCGTTACATTTAGCAAATAAAACACCGCTTTTTGACTGCCTTCTCCCGGCGTTGTGACCTTCCACTCACCGGAAGTATTGGTGTCACACTGAAATGTTTAACCAACGCAAACGTCAAACATGATAAAATAACAATTAATTTTGGTCGGGTCGAGTAGGACGAGTTGATTATATTTATTATTAATATAGTAATTGTGTGTGTCAAATAATATATAAAGTAATGTACGCAAACATATGCTTCATTTATATTGTGAGGGATACACAATAATTATTTTAAACCGTTCAATAGTCATTCGTTTCTACATTTTTGTGGCAGAATGCATTATTCAACATTAATCCATTTAAAGCTAACATGGAAATATTTGTTTAATTAATCTCTTAGTGCAATTTTTAAGTGTAATTATTATTGATATATTTAATTTCATATGACGACATACTAGTTGTACATAATCGTGAGACATGCTCACAGCTCTGTGTTGTTCACAGCTAAATATAGCCTCGATTATCCAGGCTCCGCGCTGTGGCGCCACCGTTTGTCGGACACATCTTCGCATAGGTGCAGAGTGGGGTTCTCATTGTGACGGAAATTATGTATGCACCCACATTCTGGGCGCATACATAAGTAGCTAATTAAGATCTCATCCGGGCATTTGGCTAAAAGCCCGGATCATAAAATAAGAGTTACTTTTATTATAAGTGTTTTACCAAGCTAAATTTTTCGTCGTGGGATCTTTGAAACGTCTGGTGCCGTTTTTTGTATGGCTGACACGTATAGCCGGCCCCAACACCCAATTAATGGCGTGCCGTTTCTGCACCAGTTCTTCCATTTCTGCAAAATATGCAAACGTCTTGTGTTAGTTTCCGATTCTTTTCTTGCTGTCTTGTGTATCACGTGACTGCAACAAACTACGTCATTTACTTTCGAGTTTAGTTTTCACTGAATTTGGTTTCAACATATTTGCGATGTCTGCTCACACGTCCTTCTGCCTTTGTCGTGGACGCTCTTTCACCCAGCCACGGCGCCATACACAGCTGAAGGAACCACGACAAAGACAGTCGATGGGGGGACATGCTGTAGATCAATCCTGTCCTTTCGAAAAGCAGTTTCGTTCACCCCACTTAACTTTGTCTGCGTCATTCGGAAGGGACGTATAAAGTCGATGGTCCCTTCAACCTAGAGTATATGCCACGGGAATTAAGAGATCTCACGCACGGAAAACTAAAAAACCTGTAGCGGACTCACTAATTCTGGAGAAGGGACACTCTAAAAATAAACCACTCATCTTTTGTCTCCGCGTCAGTCTTCGTACAGTGATATAAGAAGTATTATGGCTGTGCGAGGCCAGGATGTCCGGGGGGGGGGAGCGCTCAATACGTTGCCAGTGTACCATCCATGAGAATTAATATAGCAGATACACGTTTTGTACTTGTGCTTGTCTTCTATCAAAATACGCCCATTTCATATTGAGCGGATTGGAATAATATATACACGGGAGACACATCCCCCAAGTTACGCCAAATTATACCCTTTCCAAGTTGATGGCGTAAAACCAAATACACACCTTTAATGTGGAAGCTATGCATTGTTTCAAAATATGTGATATAGATTAGTACACCAGGTGGCATCACAATTTTATTTTGTTTTCGACAAAAACTGAAATTGGTGTAACTTCCTACACGTGCTGCGTCTCCTCAAATCGAACGTGCCCAACTTGGTTGCAACGGTGTGTTGGGGGATAGCGGCACTAATAGATGGATTTGCCGAAATAAATGGGGTGCCATTTGCCCCTGGGGTGCAAATTGTAAAAAAACGTGATTAAAAGATAACACTAAATACATTATTTTTAAATGTATATACTACGTCATATAAAAACGTAGAAGTTAGTTTGAAAACAAAAATGTCTTTAATGTCTTTTTGAACTGTGCGCGAATCCCTGTGTTCCGTAGTGTGGCTGGTAAAGCCTTCCTCAGTGTCAGGTCAGCGCATGCAAACGACGGCGACCGTCTCGGTTGAGATTAACACGATGAACACGCATTGTCGAAAGCAGCAGATGTGTCTAACAGCAGTAGAGGTTCGCCGCGACGTCCGTCACCCGACTGTGCAATGTCACTGTGAATGTGCAAGACTGCTATCTCGACACTGCAACAAGGTCTGTAGGCACTCTTGTGATATGCATATACGCCATTCACGTCAAGGAAACGTTGCAACTGCCTGTCGATGAAGCGCTCACTTGTCTTCGCCACAAACGATATGATATGGGGAGGTGGTTGATGAGCACGTTCAGGTCGCAGTTACGGGTGGTGAGTAGAGGTGTTACAACGGCTGCGAACGCGTGGACTGTGGCATCACAGCGGATGACATAGAGAAGCGTTGATTATGCGCGCTAGAACTAAAGACAGACCATCAACGTGCCGCTTCAAGAGAGACGATGTCAATGGGTCAAGCTCGAATGACTTAGCAGCAGATGTCAACACTATCCTTTTCACGTATGTCGGTGACGCAGCCTCGAAGCCCACTAGAGGAACAATCACATTTGGCGATACATCATCAACCAGCTGCCATAACAGATTGCAGTGGGGCGCATCGATCTTCTCAAAGGTGCTTGTCTGGAACCTGGTAGCTAGTGCAGAATGTGTAGCATCTGTCCCTTCGTGTAGGGGGCGATCTCCGTCTCGGCCAAGCATTGTGTCGGAGATCTTACATACCCATCGCATTCTGCCGCTTGCTTCCATTATAACTGACGTGTAATGTTGAGACCGTGTCTTCTCGGGTGTGCTCCAACCGGCGCAAAGCACGTTTTCCTTCGGCTCGGCGAGTTTGACAGTGTGTCATAGAGTCGTCGTTCTTACTGTGATAGTCCGTGAGTCGAGAGGCGCATGAACGTCAATGGTGTTACGCAAGCACACGTCATAGGGAGAGAGAGAGAGAGAGAGAGAGAGAGAGAGAAAGAGAGAGAGAGAGAGGGAGGGTGGGAGGGTGGGAGGGAGGGAGGGAGGGAGGGAGGGAGGGAGAGAGAGAGAGAGAGAGAGAGAGAGAGAGAGAGAAAGGCTACAGGATCATCGAGATCAGAAGCTGCCAGATCAGCTGCAAAACGTACAACTGCAAACTGACTGTTGTCAATCACTGAAATTTCAATTGAAATTGGTCGGACATGGTTTAATCCAGCAGTTGTTCCTCTCAGTGTTTTCGCTGTAGCACATATTATGTTTAGTGATCTTAGAGTAGTGTCCTTAGTGGTAAAACTGGTTGATTCCTCATAACATTTCTCCCGACTGCCAGTAGTTTAAAGCAGGTAAAATTCCGCATATTTACAGAGTTAAGTCATGCATGGAATTGAAACACTTGCTCCATTGACGTGTCTGACGCAGCAAAACAAACCTTGTTGCATACTTTGATGACTCCAGCACACTCGATCAATTGGGACACATCTTATATGTCCACTCGTTCCTGGTCAATGCCAACTAGCCTCGGCGATCTAGTTATTGGTGTCGCGCTTGGTAGTTAGCGATCGTAATTACGGATAAATAACCAAGTTGGAAGAATTAAATTTCATTTAAAACATATTAATAATAACAACCAAATGTCTATACACTAATGTGTTCTCCAGACTTTCACACGCAGTACAGCAATAACTATAGTTCACCGTGTATATCCAAAACCGAGAAATTAGAACATGAAGTATGATCGACAATACAACTGTACAAAGCGCACATGTAACGCACATATAGATAGTAGGGTAGGGTGGGACAAGGGACGGGCACATCGAATCTGCACATCATTTGTAAGTTGCAGCAGTGATGAAAAGGTTAGTAGCGCCTCTGGTGGGGAGTTTGCTCTGCATCACGATCGTTCGTGCGCCGTACGTCGACGTTGTTTACTAGGGCGTCACGAACTGGTCACCCTCACCCGTCGTCCGTTGTTTTACGATGTTTTAACACAGACGAGGCGATGCGTGCGGAAGTGGACAACGTTGCGGCTGGTCTGTGTAACCAACAGACAACGACGGATGACGGAAGTGGACAACGTTGCGACTGGTCTGTGTAACCAACAGACAACGACGGATGACGGAAGTGGACAACGTTGTGGCTGGTCTGTGTAACCAACAGACAACGACGGATGACGGAAGTGGACGACGTTGTGGCTGGTCTGTGTAACCAACAGACAACGACGGATGACGGAAGTGGACGACGTTGCGGCTGGTCTGTGTAACCAACAGACAACGACGGATGACGGAAGTGGACGACGTTGTGGCTGGTCTGTGTAACCAACAGACAACGACGGATGACGGAAGTGGACGACGTTGCGGCTGGTCTGTGTAACCAACAGACAACGACGTATGACGGAAGTGGACAGGTGTGTTCGCTGCTTAAGGCTTGTATTATACGTAATCTGGGGGCCGCTTAACAGTTGCTTTCAGTGTGATTGACACGCTCGCACACGCACGCACACACGCACGCGCACTGACACGCACGCGCACATTTGACATGTATGTGTTGTGGTTATCGGTTATGGTGTAAAGAATTACAATTTATGTTTCTTTTTTTCACAGCGTCAACATTTTCACGTTCTGGGTTAAATGTTTCTTCGGTCCACCACGCTTGCAGTTCAGAAACCGCGGCAAAGGCACCAGGGCACAGTACACCTGCAAGTTGGACAAAGTCAAATACACAGAACTGAAGGTTACCAAAGCGAAACAAACCGTTAGTTTTCCGGCTCTTTAGACAAAGAATTACACGTTCGACAAATGGGTCGGTTGCCCTCCAAAAATATCATGTGGTGCCTAAAGTATGCGTGGTCGTGTAACTGAGGTGTGAGTCAGTAGGTAGACAGGTTGGCTCGGATTCCTCGTTGTTCTTATTCCTGCTGTTATTCCTGTGGTTATTCCTGCGGCTATTATTGACGGGCTTCGACGGTGTCAACTGTGGCGCGACCTGTGCACAGATGTGCGACATCTTCATTGACGACAATACGATTTCTTTGTTTCAATCTTAATTATACGAAATTGGATGCGGCTGGGCGCTTTCTCTATTTCTTTCACTGAGGTTCTCTTTCGTCGTGGAAAGCTGCATATCTGTATTGTCACCGAATTATTTCGTATCGCTTCGTATTGAAATACTAATACAATCAGTGATTGTTTGTATGCAATGTTCCCTAGTCGCTCAGTTTACCAATGAAAATCGTTGAACATTTCCATTAACTAACCAGAACGAATGACGCCCCAGTGCACCACCAATAGAACAGGCTCCAGCAGGGTTCGTATTGACGACACCCAGGGTTTCCTTTGTAAATATGGTTTGGCTTTTAAATCACTTTCGCGATGTCGAAATGGCATTTAAATGATTATAAGTGTGGATTCTGTTCAAACAAGCACAGTTAATGAAGGTGAATTTCAGTGGCATATTTAGGGGGGGAGGGGGCTTTGGGCCGTGCTCCCGTCGGCTTAATTTTCTTGAATTTTGTTCGTATATAACCAGTTGCGCTACTACATGGTAGCATGGTAAATTAATGAGCTTGCCCCCCCCCATCTGCCCCTGTCCTAGATACCCCACTCGCAAATTTGTAGTAAGCCGAACCTCAACCGTTCAGTTAGGTGACTTGACATACATTGCAGGTGCGTTACGTTCGTCGTGCCCGTGTTCGCGATACTTCGCGAGAATTAAAACAGTGTTGACGTCATCGCGCTGTTTGACTTTCGCCAAAAGAACAGTTGTGTGGCAGTTTCAAACGTGAAGAGAATACCGCTAGAATACCGCTAGAATACCGCTAGAATACCGACGGAGTCGCGACGGACACGATCGTATAATACATTCCACGTATCTCAAAACGCACCTGGAGGTGAACTGAAGCGATGTTCGCCCGGCGCCTCACGTTCTTGTTAGTCTGTACACTGCCGCTTCCTGCAGTGGTCGAATGTTGTAGCGGAGCGAGAACCTTCGAAAAAGACAAGCGTAACGTATTCACTTTGTTGCCGAAGTATAATTTGTACCGTTTCATTGACATTCTTGAAGGGGGTGTGGCAGGCTTGGCAACCTCTCATCTGATCTCGCATCTGTTTTGGGGGTCCAACCTCCCAACTCCCATCTGTTTGTGGGTCCAATCTCCTACCTCCAACCTATTTTTAAGGCCAACCTCCCACCTCTCATACATGTTTACAACCAACCTCCCACCGCTTACACATGTCTACGACCAGCCTCCCTCCTCTCACACATGTTTACAACCAACCTCTGACACATGTTTACGGCCAACCTCCCACCTCTCATTCTCTCACACATGTTTACAACCAACCTCTGACACATGTTTACGACCAACCTCCCACCTCTCAGTCTCTCACACGTGTTTACAACCAACCTCTGACAAATGTTTACGACCAACTTCCCACCTCTCAGTCTCTCACACATGTTTACAACCAACCTCAAACACATGTTTACGACCAACCTCCTACCTCCAAGTCTCTCACCCATGTTTACAACCAACCTCTGACACATGTTTACGACCAACCTCCCACCTCTCAGTCTCTCACATGTGTTTATAACCAACCTCTGACAAATGTTTACGACCAACCTCCCGTCGCTTACACATGTTTACAACCAACCTCTGATTCATGTTTACGACCAACCGCCCACCTCTCAGTCTCTCAGACATGTTTACAACCAACCTCAGACACATGTTTACGACCAACCTCTCAGTCTCTCACACATGTTTACAACCAACCTCAGTCTCTCACACATGTTTACAACCAACCTCTGACACATGTTTACGACCAACCTCCCACCTCTCAGTCTCTCACACATGTTTACGACCAACCTGCCACCTCCCATACATGTTTACGACCAACATCCCACCTCCCATACATGTTTACGACCAACCTTCCACATCTCACACATGTTTACGACCAACCCCCCACTTCCTGCCTATTCTGCCCAAAAGCAAATGTAGGTGAAATAGACAGTTAGGACAAATTCTTTTCTGCATAGCTGATGTAAAAATTGTATATTTCTAATATTAATATTTTAAAATAGTTTTAATATTTTTAATGAAACACACAAATCACTTTTAACATCATGCAGCGTGTTTTATATTCATCATTGGTGAATAGAGTTTTATTTTTCGGTACGACATGTCGGCAGTAATTAGTATAAACGCGGGAATTTAGGGATGTCTACATCATGTCCAAGACGCCCCCTTACGGTGTGGGGCAAGACTTTTAACATCATCAAATCCGGGGCTACTGCCCCGTTCACCAATGTGGATATGAATACAAAAAATAATATTTCAGAATTACATATGAAAATTTTAATTAAATAAAAAAGTACAATAGACAATAAAATAATATAATTTGGTCACTACTTTGTAAATACTATTGCTTGGCATACAATGTAGGGTAAGGTGAGGCAAAGCGCACCCCTTTTGGGGACAAACACGATTTTGCCTGCTAATATTTATCTAAGGCGGAAACAGGTTAACACAGTCACATATACACACCTCTTAACACAGTCACATATACACACCTCTTAACACAGTTACATATACACACTTCTTAACACACTCACATATACACACCTCTTAACGCAGTCACATATACACACCTCTTAACACAGTCACATATACACACCTCTTAACACAGTCACATTTTATACACACCTCTTAACGCACTCACATATACACACCTCTTAACACAGTGACATATACACATATCTTAACGCAGTCACATATACACACCTCTTAACACAGTTACATATACACACCTCTTACCACAGTCACATATTATACACACCTCTTAACTAAATAGAACTAGAATTACATATCCTTACTAAAAAACAACTACTACAAAAATGCATTTTAGTGGTAGTCCTGCATGTGTCGGAAATGTCGTCACGTGGGGCAAAGCGCACCCCGGTGCACTTTGCCACAATAAAGCGTGGCTTATATGTTTTGTATTTATTTTATTGAACCATAAGTCTATTTTTTCCACCACCATCTATGGAACCTACTTAATTAATACAGCACATAAATAACACCTTTCGTCAGGTTATATATTATTATGAAGAACCTTCTATAACCAATAACCGTTCCCGATTCCTCCACAAGATGCGCTTCGCACATTACGCGCAAGATGAGAATTTAATACATATAACAGTGGTGCCATGTATGGTGCTGGGCACCAATCTATAAGATACATATAATAGTAGTGCCATGTATGGTGGACTGGGCACCAATCTATAAGATACATATAACAGTAGTGCCATGTATGGTGGACTGGGCACCAATCTATAAGATACATATAACAGTAGTGCCATGTATGGTGGACTGGGCACCAATCTATAAGATACATATAACAGTGGTGCCATGTATGGTGGACTGGGCACCAATCTATAAGATACATATAACAGTAGTGCCATGTATGGTGGACTGGGCACCAATCTGTAAGATACATATAACAGTAGTGCCATGTATGGTGGACTGGGCACCAATCTATAAGATACATATAACAGTAGTGCC
The DNA here is from genome assembly GCA_033239005.1 of Lamellibrachia satsuma. Lineage (NCBI taxonomy): Eukaryota > Metazoa > Annelida > Polychaeta > Sabellida > Siboglinidae > Lamellibrachia > Lamellibrachia satsuma. The sequence goes on from BSQZ01000018.1 coordinate 1,345,041, forward strand.
ATGTATGGTGGACTGGGCACCAATCTGTAAGATACATATAACAGTAGTGCCATGTATGGTGGACTGGGCACCAATCTGTAAGATGAACGACGAATCATAATTTTGGACATCCGTGGCATGATGCAACTGCTGCCGTAGGCTATGTGGTAATGTTTTTTATATAATTTGTAGTGCTATTTATATAATTTGTAATGCTATTTATATAATTTGTAATGGTATTTATATAATTTGCGTTAATATATCCCACCTCCCCCAATCTCTTAGGCCAACCTCCCACTTCCTGACACAAACGCGCTCGCACACACACAGAGGATTCATTTATACATTCGGGGTAAAGCGCACAAATTGATATATGTGTGTGTGTGTGTGTGTGTGTGTGTGTGTGTGTGTTTGTGTGTGTGTGTGTGTGTGTGTGTGTGTGTGTGTGTGTGCGCGCGCGCGCGTGCGTGTGTGTGTAATTGTCTTTGTAGGGGGAAGACCACAATAGAGGATTGCATTGGTGACCATTTTAACGTTTTGTCTGATTATAAGAAAACCTTACCATCAAAAATTCTTAACCTTTTTCACAGCAACTGCATCATCTCATTGACATGCTCACCAGCTTTTATAAAAATCACATAACTGCAGCTCTTTTAAAACGCCCCCACGTGCGATGCCCGTCAATATTTACAAAAATAGCCATGTATTCATGCGCCCACGTGGCCTATAGCAGAAAAATCCCCATAAATCCCTCCGCCAGTTAAACTCTTAAAAAATGCACTGTTTCACAGCCAATAGCTTCTACAAACAAACCTGTGAATATTCCTACTCAAAGACCCTCATGTCACATAATATTAATTTATTTAGTTCTCATTTTACAATTTCATACGCCCTACATTCGTGAAACAATAAACAGGAAGGTCAACTGTGGTCCTACCCATGTAGCGGCGATATAGGTGAACGTCTGGCATAACGACGGTTTGGTTAAATCTGTTCTAGGATGTCGCTATGAACTGAGCGTAAAAACCGCCAACGAGAAAGGGGCGGGAACTGACAAACTCATAAAGGTAGGTATGGCTGGTGCATTCGACAAACCCGAGACCGGTTGGATAACGATTGACAACGAGAACAGGGACGACTTTGAACAAAACCAGTAAGTACGCGTTGTGCATAAAGCGGTGAACACACACATCTGCTGTTGCCGTCATCCTCACCCGTCTAGACTGTGGGCAACTGCCTGGTCCATCGCGAGACTTTGCTTAGCAACCTCAGCAGACTCCGTCAAACTTTTAACAAATGTAAAGCTGCTCTGTCATGATTTTCATAGAATTTTGGTTTATGTAAGAGGAGGTGTGATTGAAAGGCATTGCAAACTGCTGGCAAATATATGTCGCCCCAGTATGGAAGTTGATATAACATGCCTTGGTAAAAAAAAACATAGGTGTGTTAAGTTATTGTGTATACGTTGAGCTGATCGTGACATGGAACAGCCACATAACTGTATCCATTTCAAACATTTCGGTTGACTGCTGAACGTTTTCGGGCATGGTAGAAAGCTAACTCCAGTCTCTCTGTCTATTTGGTGTCCGAATCGCAAGTCCTGCACGAACATATCTTCACCATTTTCAAACTCTTTCATGGTTGCTAAGGCCTTTAAAAAATAGGTGATGTTCGGGTAACGGGACGAAAAACATTAGGTTGGGTAGGAAGGTAGGAATTTTTTTATTTATTTTGTTACAACTGTTATGACTACGGGTCTAGATAAAACGATTTGCATGCACATTGTCACCAGTAAAATTCCTATGTCATTAAAATTCAAATATCTTGTATCGCGGGATCCGATGATGAACACAAGTATATGGACGTTTTGGCAGATGGCAGCGACGTCCGTGACCGAGGCTCGCTGCTATTGCCAACCATTAGTGTTACCTGCATTTCTCTGACTTGCTTCAGGTGGGCCGCCACTAGCTGGCTTAGACATGCAAGACATTTTAAGGAACTTGCTGCTGAATGTCGTTGCCATATTCATGATCGGTGATTTGTACACCGTGTCGTCGGTATTTGGTACCTTCGTCCATGATAATGCTTATGCCAGGCATAGCCTATGGTCTTTGTTCATGCTCTGGTAATGTTTTGGCACGGTTACACGATCCGTTACCTCAGGCATACTTTTCTATCATGCTGTCAAACGTTTTATTTGACAGTATGGTCAATGTTGTGGATGTCGTTTCGCTGTGAACAACACACTGGCATTTTACAACACAAAATAATACAGACGCGGCGTCTGCTATCCAGGCTCTTGCCATGCATATCAAGAGAGCTAAAATGTAACAAGACGGCTGATTGGGTTAAACATTATAAAGTCCGCCATTCAGAATGCGGACCAATGTTATCATCGTATACGCACTTAGGTATTAATCATGGGTTGTTAAAAACTTGCTACTAAATGTAACGAAAGAATCATTGATTAAAATATTACAAGATAAAAGTTGGGCCGACCATAATCTTTTTATCTGTTATTCCAATTTAGATAGTTTCGGGTTATCTGAAATACACCTATTTTTTTTTGTTTTTTCCTAAGGCGAACTTGACGGAAGTCGGTATCCTGGGCTATCGCAACAGAGGCAATGGCGCGCGCTCATTTGTCATAATTCAGATAGTGACGTCACAATATAGATCCCTCAGTTGATAACATCTTTTATCTATCTTTCTTGAGTTCTGTTGTCCAGTCACAGTGGCAAGACGAAATAACATGTAAAATTCATCAACAAATACAAGATTCGTATTATTGAATTGTTGCCTCGAACCTTTGTGCGTGAATTTAAGATATCTCATTAAAACGAACGTTATTTGTGTACCGAATATGCGGTAACCGGAATAAATAAATCTATCCAGTCACCATTCGATTTGTTAGATTCGTGACGCACTTGTAAATAACGTCGACGTAAGGAGCACGAACGCTCTTCATGCGATACGCCTCATCTACACTGTTAGAGGTGGATACCCCCCCACAGTGGCGCACAGAATCTACACATCACGTTGTAGCAGTGACGAAATGGTTAGTAGCGCCTCTGGTGGGCAGTTTGCTCTGCATCTCGAGCGTTCATGCGCTGTATGTCGACGTTGTTTGCGAGGGCGTCACGGACTGGTCACCCTCACCCGTTGTTTTACGATGTTTCTACACAGACGAGCCGCCGCGTCGTCCGTCGTCCGTCGTCACATCGTCACGGACGACGGACGACGGACGACGGGTGTGGATGACGGAAGCGGGCAGGTGTGTTCGCTGCTTAAAGGAAGACAAAAGGTCTGTGCTCCAATACGAGTTACTAAAACATAACCATTTGTAACTACAATTAAGGATATCACGCCAGTGGTTTACTAGCAAAACTTTGTTGAACACACAACATCTTAATTTATTAGTGTATGATATTCTGGCAAAATTCGCTCGCCAAATGAAAATATATTTGTATGCACTTATTCGTACTCTTTTTGTGCAACATATTTTGGCCTTTATTTACTAAACTAGTCATATTTCTGGAAAAATAACACGTTTGTTTGAGACTTTGCGTTGGTTCTGTGTATGGCGGCCTCCCGTAATACATAACTTGTAGTCTAGGTTACCCTGATTTCATAGAATTGGCAATGTGCTTATCCGTCGTGCTGGTTAATTGATCAGCCCTTGGTCATTCGGAGAATGACCGGAATCTCCCACTTTTAGAGCACATTCTGAGTGAACCACTGGCACGATATTCTTGATTTTAGCTACACATGATTAATTATTATCTCTTTTATGTGTATAGCTAAACCGCACAATAAAACCATGACTTGTTTCACTTTACTGCTTATATACCGGTCAGCGAGAGCATAATCGTCACGTGATCGTTGTCCTGACCATTGTAGTATTGGTATTTTACTAATATACAATTACGCACCATGGAAGATATCGACGATGACATACCTTATTAACTGTTTGCGTAATGCGAGGAGATATTTAATGAGAATCGTAACTCATACCGAATGTGCGTAGGCCTTCAACCAAACGATGCCAACAACTAATACAACAAATCAAAACTAGAATATAATATCATCCGCAATAAGTATAATTAACATTATTTTTCACCGTTCGACCAATCTTCGGTATGTTTGTGTAACCACCGGAAGCACCATATAACTGCTTTCTGTGTTACGGACACACGCGCGCACGCACGTACACACGCACGTACGCACGCACGCACAAATAATTGTCATTGGTTACAATATGACGAATGACATGTTCTGCTTCGTTTCTTTTTCACAGTATCGACATTTTCGCGATTGAGACTAAGTGCTTCAAATCTCCACCATGCATCTATTTCAAAAATGAAGGCAACGGTGTCATTGGAGATTTCACGTGCACGTACGACCAATGGAAACTGTCATCTGCAAAACTTACCCTTCTTGAAGTGGGAAGAAAAGTTAAGTTCTCGGCTAAATGGACAAGGATTTACAAGTTCGATAGATGGATCAGTTGCCCTGCACGAAAATCATGTGGTCCCTGTGGCAGGTGGTCGTGTAACTGAGGGGTATGTTAGTAGGTGGGTAGGTTGGCTCACAAAACAGGTGGTAGCTGGGAGGTTGATACCCCAGTCACACCCCGTCGTGACTGGCTGGTGTACGCGAACGATCGCGAACGTTCGGATTCTTCGTTGTTGTTATTCCTGCTGTTATTCCTGCGGTTATTATTGAATTGATGTGCGTCGACGGTGTCAACTGTGGCGCGAACTATGCACATATGTGTGACATCAACGTTGATGACAATACGATTCGTTTGTTTCAATCTTGATTAAACGAAATTGGATACAACTGGATGGTTTCTCTATTTCCTTCACTGAGGCTGTAGATTTGGGTCCAGGGCAACAAATCCCACAGCTATTGACCAGGGCCATCCTGTAAACTTTTGTTGTGAAAGGTGTCTTGATTATTGCGTATACTGCGCTACAGTAAACATATGTCTTAACTATACGTTATTGGAGCATGGATAAATTGATAGACATATAGACATGTATAGACAGGTATATATATATATATATATATATATATATATATATATATATATATGTTGTCAAAGCTAAAAATAATTACATTACCTACATCCATGGTATATTATAATGTTTGCATTTCATTAGAATGTCCATTGTTTACACAGTATATAAATGTGTGTAACAATACATTTCATTAGAATGTCCATTGTTTACACAGTATATAAATGTGTGTAACAATACATTTCATTAGAATGTCCATTGTTTACACAGTATATAAATGTGTGTAACAATACATTTCATTAGAATGTCCATTGTTTACACAGTATATAAATGTGTGTAACAATACATTTCATTAGAATGTCCATTGTTTACACAGTATATAAATGTGTGTAACAATACATTTCATTAGAATGTCCATTGTTTACACAGTATATAAATGTGTGTAACAATACATTTCATTAGAATGTCCATTGTTTACACAGTATATAAATGTGTGTAACAATACACACGTACTGGAAAGAGGAACACAAAAAATAACATTTTGTGAGACAAAGGTTGAGTTTCGTTTTCTTGATCATTTTATTTGCACTGAATAAGTAACACCTGCTCTGCTTAGATCATATACACTTGTCAGTTTCATAGTTCTGAACATTCTATGTGAATCGAGTAAGCAAAAACTACTCTGTTTAGATCATATTGTATCTAACTATATATTTGTCCGTTATGGTGGAACCATACGTCGGAGTCACTTAGAGAACTCTGTGAATGAATGAATGCAGATTGTTGTACAGTGAACCCACGAGGTGCAGCGTTAGTCATATGTGATATATGAAATTAAGGCTAAGAAATAGCTGCTTCTGATGGTGTGAACAACTCATTTGTTTTGCCCCTTTATGGACGCGGGGTGTCACATATGACTGTTACAGTTTTTAGTCTAGCCTATATTTTATATTGGTCTAATATTCCGGAATAAAGTGATTGAATTGAATACATGATATGCTAAAATGGATTTCATTGAATATCATAGATAAGTTTGCATTACTTCTTAATAATTAGTATTTTGATAGATAGTAAAACAAATATAGTATTAATACAATTTCAAACAGCTAAGTGCAAATTGAAAGAGTAAACTATGTTATCATTGATTTATAGTGGTAATTCTTAATAATAATATTATGATGGGAGTGTCCAAGTGAATATATTATTTGCACTTTTAATGTGCACATTATTTGCTAAATTGAACAGTTATTTCCATAAAGTAACATGTTACTATTATATTACATACCCTCTGGGTGTATCATATTACATACCCTCTGGGTGTATCATATTACATACCCTCTGGGTGTATCATATTACATACCCTCTGGGTGTATCATATTACATACCCTCTGGGTGTATGCATTACACTTGTCGCTGTATTCACTAGCACCTTGCTAGGTTTAGGCTCATAAGGCAAACACAGTTATGTTATGTTATGTTATGTTATGTTATGTTATGTTATGTTATGTTATGTTATGTTATGTTATGTTATGTTATGTTATGTTATGTTATGTTATGTTATGTTTTGTTATGTTATGTTTTGTTATGTTATGTTATGTTATGTTATGTTATGTTATGTTATGTTATGTTATGTTTTGTTATGTTATGTTATGTTATGTTTTGTTATGTTATGTTTTGTTATGTTATGTTATGTTATGTTATGTTATGTTATGTTTTGTTATGTTTTGTTATGTTATGTTATGTTATGTTTTGTTATGTTTTGTTATGTTATGTTATGTTATGTTATGTTTTGTTATGTTATGTTATGTTATGTTATGTTATGTTATGTTATGTTATGTTATGTTTTGTTATGTTATGTTATGTTAAGCCAAGTTATGTGTCGCATGCCTCTTAATCATTGTATAGTTATCTTCGTCAGTACAATATATTCCAACCACATACTAATCCCAAAGTATGTCATTCGTCTTTGGTTTAGGACAGTTGTGATATCTGTTTATCTATTATTTGGTAAATTAATTATTTCATATAAATTATAGGAACGGTGTAAACACAGTATAGAGCTGTAGTTTGTCACTGGCACTATGTCGTTCCTAGACTTCCTGCAGCATTGAAGTAATGAGGCTAGAACAGTTAGTTTATGTTTAACATCATTAACTTACTATCTAAATATACACATATGGAAGGTTTTTCTTATATTTTTTTTCCTAGTGTACACTTTGTCGAACTCTAAAAAATCTCAACAACACTAGTGTTAAATTATCCTGGGTGTGTATATGTGTATTGCATTTTTTGTATATTATAGTCTACTTCCAGAGGGCACCCACTGTGTCCTACCCCTATAGGTGCCTTGGCCTGGGATAGCTACTGACCGAGACTGCCGAGTAGAAGCTACATTCAGGCGTATGTTGGTCTCGCTTATCCGACTCTCGCTCGGCTTCGTGAATTTGCCTAGAGGAGAGTCTGGCAACAGAGGCGTAGTCTCGTTGTTACCCACTGTCACCACTCCGTTTTGTGTAGGCGTTCCCATGAAGCGCCAGCAGCCAATCAGCGTCATCATCGAGAGGCTACACTAAACATGTTTTGCCTGATTTAACGTTTCAGTCGGACAGTTGTGTTAATATAATCAAAGTTTAAAGTGAATTCAAATTTATAGTATCAAATGATACAAGTTATCTCTTATTTTATGAATTAGTTAAATACCGGATGACATCGTAATTAGCTAATTAGCCGCACATCTAGCTCCTGCTAGATGTGCAGCATCCTAAAATGGCGGACGAGCGAGCCCATTGGATACTTAAATGTTTGACATCAGTAATCCATCTTAGTAATATAAGGTCTTTGACCAAAAGTAAACTAGCACTTATTTACATTTACATTTAGCAAATGTTCATTAAATAGCGCAGGTTGAGGCACACAACTTTTTCACAAACGTCGTATTCCATCAGTTCTTCATACGGATAAAACTCGGAAGTAGGCGGCCTGGACGCTCAAATTGGACAGTGTATCTTCTCGAAAATTACGAACTTTCAACGACTTCAATACATTTATTCGTGAGCTGCCATTTTTATTTATGCTTGAGCACGGAGTTTATCACGGCCCTGAGCATTTCACCATTTCTCAAGATGTTTTATAATCTCGCTTGAGCATAGTGTTAAAGCGAGGTTTGAGCATGAAACCGTGCCAGCTGAGATTGTACGCTTTATAACCTCGGGCCCTGGTGTCTATGACAGGGGAAGTAAAATATCATACACAGGGAAATTTAAAACAAACCTTGTCGTGGACGGGGACTAACTCTAGAGAAGGACACTCTTAAATAAATCAGAGTATATAACATTCAAATATCAAAAGATGATTCCTGATATGCAGTCTTTCCCTGTGTGTTTGATTCACAACAGGCGCGCAAAGTTCGTGGTCTACGTTTTACTACCGTCGCGCGATTCGTGACGCGAATCAACAGTGACGTAGCCGCACAATTTTACTTTCGCCAATAGAAAAGTTGTGTGGCAGTTTCAAATGTGAATCGAATACCGACGGAGCCGCGACGGAAACCAGGTATCCCAAGTATCATAAAACGCACCTGGAAGTGAACTGAAGCGATGTTCGCCCGGCGTTTCACGTTCTTGTTAATATGTACACTGCTGCTGCTTCCGGCAGTGATCGAGTGTTGTCAGCCGGGCCTCTTGCCTTGGAGAAAGTGGGAGAAGAGAAACTTCAATCCAGAGAAGCGTAACAGTAACGTGTGTATGTATCACTTTAGCGTTCATTTTATTAGCCGAATGTAATTGGTTACCGCTTCACTATAACATTCTTATGAAATCATAACAGTCCATCCAGTTTTTAGGTAATTTGACAAATATCCTCCCGATTTCAAAAAAATATATATCCCGCTTCTGTCATATTTGAATTTTTATTCATTGATTTTTGTCAGACTTTTTTGCGTGATTAAATTACGTACATGCGATTGTAAGATATAATTTAATGATAATATGATAAGTATGCATTTCTATTCTCTCCGTAGATTGTAATACATTAATTTTGATTGTACTTAGCTCAATGTATTCTATCTTTTTATATGCATGATATTAATGAGTTTTGTTTATACGTTTTGTATGTATAAATCAACTTATTAAAGATAGCATCCTGAAAATAACTTAAAGACTACGCGAAATTACTCTTTTTTCTCCCAAACATTGTCTATACACTAAATGCTATAAAAATAATTTACTTACCTACTTTGGCCTGTTTGTTCACAGGGAGCAGAGACCATCGACCATGGTCCTCCATTTTTGTCTGTTTTTGGCCACAATTTCTTTCCCGGTGTATCCCATCTTCTTTATTTCGTTTTCGATGTCTCTCCGCCTTCCTCTTCTTCTCTTCCCTTGGGGGTTCTATGTAAGTGATTGTCGTGTGATGTTTGTTGCTGGTTCCTCAGTGTGTGACCTTCTTTTCTTTATTTCGTTTTTTACTGGCAGTTGTTTAGTCCTTTCCCATAGCGTAGTATTGGATACCTTTTTTGACCATTTTAGGTGTATGATTCTGCGCAGGTATTTGTTGATGAAGGTCTGTATTCTTTTTAGTGTTTTTTTTTGCGTAATTGGCCACGTCTCCGACCCGTAGAGTAACACTGACTTGACATCTGAGTTAAATATCTTCACTTTGGTGCTAAGCTTGATTTGTTTTGCCTTCCAATTGTTTCTCAAAATGAAGAATGCAACTCTGGCTTTTTTATCCTTGGTTTGACGTCTTCTTCTGCACCTCTTTTGCACCTCCTTCTGATCCTCCTTCTACACCTCCTTCTGATCCTCCTGATCCTCCTTCTGATCCTCCTTCTGCGCCTCCACTCGTATTACATATGCTGCCCGGGTACGTGAAGGAGTCGATTTCATCCACAGGTTCCCCTCTCAGTGCGACTGGGTTGGCTTTTTCGTATTGGCTTTCATGAACTTTGTCTTGTTTCTGTTGATGTTTATTCATATCTGTGTTGACATTGTGTTTAGAAGCTCTGTTTTATTTCCTGTATCTGTTGGTGAGACAGGGGGCGAGGTCATCTGTTGGTGATCGTGAGACGGGTGTGAGGTCTTCTGTTGGTGATCGTGAGACAGGAGGGCGAGGTCATCTGTTGGTGATCGTGAGACGGGTGCGAGGTCTTCTGTTGGTGATCGTGAGACAGGAGGGCGAGGTCATCTGTTGGTGATCGTGAGACAGGGGGCGAGGTCTTCTGTTGGTGATCGTGAGACAGGAGGGCGAGGTCATCTGTTGGTGATCATGAGACAGGAGGGCGAGGTCATCTGTTGGTGATCGTGAGACGGGGGCGAGGTCTTCTGTTGGTGATCGTGATACAGGAGGGCGAGGTCATCTGTTGGTGATAGTGAGACGGGGGCGAGGTCATCTGTTGGTGATCGTGAGACAGGAGGGCGAGGTCATCTGTTGGTGATCGTGGGACAGGAGGGCGAGGTCATCTGTTGGTGACTGTGGGACAGGAGGGCGAGGTCATATGTTGGTGATCGTGAGACAGGATGGCGAGGTCATATGTTGGTGATCGTGAGACAGGATGGCGAGGTCATCTGTTGGTGATCGTGGGACAAGAGGGCAAGTTCATCTGTTGGTGATCGTGAGACAGGAGGGCGCAGTCTTCTGTTGGTGATCGTGAGACAGGATGGCGAGGTCATCTGTTAGTGATCGTGAGACAAGAGGGCGAGGTCATCTGTTGGTGACTGTGGGACAGGAGGGCGAGGTCTTCTGTTGGTGATCGTGAGACAGGATGGCGAGGTCATATATTGGTGATCGTGGGACAGGAGGGCGAGGTCATCTGTTGGTGATCGTGGGACAGGAGGGCGAGGTCATCTGTTGGTGATCGTGGGACAGGAGGGCGAGGTCTTCTGTTGGTGATCGTGAGACAGGATGGCGAGGTCATCTGTTGGTGATCGTGGGACAGGATGGCGAGGTCATCTGTTGGTGATCGTGAGACAGGATGGCGAGGTCATCTGTTGGTGATCGTGGGACAGGAGGGCGAGGTCTTCTGTTGGTGATCGTGAGACAGGATGGCGAGGTCATCTGTTGGTGATCGTGGGACAGGAGGGCGAGGTCATCTGTTGGTGATCGTGGGACAAGAGGGCGAGGTCATCTGTTGGTGATCGTGGGACAGGAGGGCGAGGTCATCTGTTGGTGATCGTGGGACAGGAGGGCGAGGTCATCTGTTGGTGATCGTGGGACATGATGGCGATTTCATCTGTTGTTGATCGTGGGACAGGAGGGCGAGGTCATCTGTTGGTGACTGTGGGACAGGGGGGCGAGGTCGTTTGCAAAATCTAGGTCCTCCAGCTGTCTCCAAGGCGTCCACTAGATACCATGTTTTCAATTTTATTTGGTCCTCGTCATTATCCAATGTATGGAAGAGGAAAGGTGACATAAGGCATCCCTGTCTCACCCCTGTCTTCACAGTAAATGTGTCTGTCGTTTGTCCTGCATGAATGACCTTACATGGCATGCCTTCGTATCAGAAACATCATTTACTGTTATTCAAATAATTTTTAAATCCTCTCGGTCATCCCGTAAAAACTTATTTGGTCATGCATTATGCAAACAAAATGTACCAGTTTGTAGCGACATCTAGCGACTGCGGACGGTGTCCGTGACGTCACGGAAGGAAGGCCACTCTCACAAACGCAATGTTAGAATCCGCTGTTTCGTCAAGTGGTGGGACTATTTCCTATTTAGAAGATGTTGACTGTGAAATTGGGGAGTTTTATGCAGACCACGAGCCCCTGACAGGTCCACAACCCTACATGCATGAGCCATAGGCTATGTCCGTGTGTGTATAGGTTGAACATACTCCGTCCGACGGCAACGGTTCAGAAGCCGTCTCACGTGTTCCCGAGTAGTAATTTGTTTATTTAAATAATCTCTACATTATCTTTAGTGCTAACATTTTATAAAGATGCTATAAACCATTAGTAATAAATATAAACTATTTGAATGTGGCGACATGTGGTTGTCAATGCGGGTGCTGTGGGTGTGGGGTGTGGGGTGGGGTGTGGGTGTGGGGTGTGGGTGTGGGTGTGTGTGTGGCGGTCTACTTTTAACTGGCACTACTAGCGTCCGTCGTAAAAGTGGAGTAGATGGTCGGAGTTGCAGTTTCCTGCAACACTAGGTTCTTGGTGTATCCCGTGTCGAACTTCAACTTGTTTGCAAAGTGGTATCATAAAAATGATTGCTGCATATGAAAGCAGATTCTTCTAAATTCTGCGGACGAATCTGGCCAATGTTTGTCGATGATGTTTGTCACTTGGAAACTTGTGTAGGCTTACCGTTTCACTTGGCGTATTGCTGTACCCAAAACACTACACAAAGATTTACCATGTCTGCACCTGCTGAATATATGTAAGACTTCCAAACCATACGAATTTATTACGAGAAATATGATGATGTGTTATCAATTAAGCGATGAACAGATTTAAACAATGGCGCACAATACGACGGGAGATGTCCCGAATGGGGGAAGATGTCCCGTGCGGGGGAATATATTCAGTGTGGGGAATATATCCCGTGTGAGGGGAGATATCCCGTGTGGGGGAAGATCTTTCGTATGGAGGAAGATAATATCCGTTGTGGGGGAAATATGCCGCTATTTTCCAGTACCAACTTCGAAGATTTGTCATCAGCACGACTTAGCTCCTAAATGTCTATTTCACTCTTTAAATTTAGCCATGATCGAAACTGAAAAGTGCGTTTCACGAAGAATCCATCATAAAAATCGCGCGTAGTTACGTAACCCTGCTCCTCATTTATGTCAGGACGAGGTTAAGCCACTCTTAAGCAATGAGTATAGTGATACACATAAATCATTTAGATTCTACCGACGATCCGCGTAGATCGGGTAACGTTGGCCCATCATGACGCAAACAACCCACTTGGTTTCCGATGTCCCATTTATCCCACCGACGACCGGAATAGGGAATGAGGTTGAGATCGGGGAGCTGCCAAAAGCCCTCTCCTACATTTTGGTCATTCGCACAATAAGCAAAATTAGTCAAAGTATTTTCAACCACGTTTTCGCCAACTGTTCAATCTATGCCCGTGGTGCAGTTTATGGTGAACATTTGGCTCCTAAGGTTATGATGAATTTTATGAACATCTTTGTGAAAAACAATTTGAAAAAAATGTCTTAGAAGGTTAACAACGGATTCTGTTTAATCGTGGATTTTCCTTTACACGTTTTACACTTATCAGAAGTTTACCCGTCCCTGTCGGACGTTCGCTGATTAATTATTTTCGTTGAGAAACAAAGCTTACAGCGTGCGACTGTTTAAAATAAACTCAAACTTATAGTTCCGTCACCTGTATGACATATGTTAATTGTATGCAAAGAATGTGAACAGTTGTGTTGTTTTCCCGGTGACGTCATCGTAAACGCTGCTCTAGATCCCGGACACGCCAAGTCGAAAACTGTTCGGTCGCTTCACGGACAATTCGAGACTGACAACGAATGTACGTAAACTAAAATTTGCCAACAACTTTAAAATCTTGCAGAAATGTTTTTATTTTATTAATGGGTTAACTGGTGCAGCAACGTAATAGTTACGCTAAATATACACTATAGATTTTACATTAGTATTATATGCGTGGAACACTCTCTGAAACCTAAATTTAAAAGCATTTTATTTCCCGAAAAAAGGTTCTTTCTCACTACGTTTTAAATCAAATTACGTTTTCAAAAATAGTTTTGTTTCGAATTGGACTATTACCCAATCCAACATCGCACGAATTTTTAGAACCGCTACGTTGTACACAGGTCGCTACGTTGTACACAGGTCGCGGAAACACTTGCCATGTTTAATTCGACCTTTTTAGGCTCGGAATTACGCAAAATCTCGCGACATCCGAGCCGCTTCCGGTTTCAGTGAACGCGAACTCGCGAGCCACTAATCTGCCAACCTCCACTATACCTGCCAACACTCCCAGATTTTCCGACATTCTCCCGGAGGTGTTACATAATTCCCGTCCTCCTGGAAAACAAAGACATCTCCCAGATGGTAGGCTGTGCAAAAATAAATTGAGATTTGTAGTCCACTTTAGCCGGGAGTTCCGTTCGCTCGCGTTCACAGTTTTCTTCCTACCGCATTAACGATCAGCGCACCTGTGTGCATATTGTACTGCCATCTAGCGAATGCATCGTACGCTAGCCTACATTATCCAGGCTCCGTACTGTGGCGCCACCATTTTTCGCGCGCAAAACCGAGTGTGTGTAATTGTTGCTCATTTATTTGTAATATGCCTGAAGTGACCGTCATATGTTTGTAATGTTGATTTTAGTTGATATTTAAAAACAAACGTCTGCTCAAGTGATAATGAAACCGAGCCAAAGTAACGGCCAGGCCCACCAAAGGCAAGGGTAACAACCCTGAATCGATATCGTGATCGGGGTCAAATGCTTAATAGAATGTGCACAGGAGATCGATATTCTAAACCATTAACAATTATTTCATCGATAGAGTGCAAAACATGGTTAGGAAAATTACACTGACTGAAAAACTTACCATTAGTACTGCCACCTAGCGTTCAGTGTTATATTATATTCAAAAACATGTCTCACTAATCTTTTATCTTACAAAAAGTTAAATTTGCCGTACGTTCGCACCCCCCGTGGTAACGCAAGAATCCATGTGCATTTAGCAAATTTGACATCATTGTTGTTAACTATATCATATTATCTATAATTGTCAGCTTGTTCTAAAAGACAGCCTGGCCTGGTCTTAGAGGCCTAAAACAGCCTGGCCTGGTCTTAGAGGCCTAAAACAGCCTGGCCTGGTCTTAGAGGCCTAAAACAGCCTGGCCTGGTCTTAGAGGCCTAAAACAGCCTGGCCTGGTCTTAGAGGCCTAAAACAGCCTGGCCTGGTCTTAGAGGCCTAAAACAGCCTGGCCTGGTCTTAGAGGCCTAAAACAGCCTGGCCTCAAATGTCTCAATGGCGACAGCTGTGAACAGGGCCATAAATTTTCCACCCAATGACAATGCAAGATCCTGGATATGCATACACCCGTGAGGAGGTGCCCCCTTAAAAAAATGCCCCACCCCAATATGAATGTCACATTTTGGGTCTAGGGATGGCTTAGAAAGCATCATAGAGTATTTAAAATTGTTTGGCTCTTGGGGCCCTTGAGCCGGCCCCAGACTCCACTAGGTGAGTGAACTGTTATCACCTCAGTCACAACACAACTGAGATTTTGCATATCTTGATTTCAATTGGTAAACTCGTATGTCAATAAATCCTCAATTTCAGTGTAATTTTCACAATAAAAAACAAATGCTATGACGTAACAATTACGTCGCCATGCCAACCAACTGTTTATGCCACCGCGTGAAAGAGGAAACTACTTTGACAGTGCATAAATCAACAGGAAACTGTTCGTGTCGCGATGCATTGTGCGAAATCTAAGTTCGAAATCACGCAACCTCCGTGCAGTTTTATGGGCTACATAAAATGTGCGAATGGAATACGCAGTTCTTGAGAACAACGTGAACAACCTCTTGAGCAAGATATTCTAAGTTTTGTATTTGCACAACATGACCACACAGTCGAAACAGATGATTGATAAGTCCATCAAGATCAAATTGAGTGTGATCACGATCGTAACCCCGAGAGCTAACAGTGTTGTGTAACCGCATCCGCCAATCTTGCTATCGGGATCGAGATTGCGATCCGTTAGCGCCATGTAAACGAGGTATTATATTACTGTACCAGTTGACCCGTTAACAAAATAAAAAAAAATTGTTATTTTGTTTAATACTATACTAGCCGAGTTGCCTGGCGTTGCTCGGGACAAAAAGGCTACGTGACGTAGATCACATAACAATGGCAGAAATATGCATTGCGGTGCTAACATTTGCACGCAACTATTGTTCTGGGTGACGTAATTTACTTCAAATGTCCGCATTGGCTCCTTCGATGTAATTCCCAACCCCCGGGGAATTACATTAAAAGTTATGTACTCACCATAACCATGGGCCCCTGGGCACGCCTACAAAATATCTGGCCCATGCGTGCGAAGCTGGCTGAGTTATGAAGGAGCAGACAGACAGACAGACAGACAGACAGACATACGTCAATAGTCGCACACTACTTTATAGTAAAGAGAAAAGTGTGTGCCTCGAACTCCCCACACACTTAGTGAATATAATGTAAGTTATTCACGATTTCACCACTGCCACAGCTTATATTTGATGTGCAGATTCTGCGCATCTTTATTTCATTTGGCACACTCCTAATTATTGTCAATAAGTCTCCCTATTTCAGTTGTATACAATTGTGGATAGTGTTTGGGTTAAATGTATATTGGAACTAAATAACGTTTTTTTAACTATATTATGTATACTCACGTGCACAGTTGCAATGACGTCGCAGGTCGTAAATAACAATTGCGTTGCCATGCCAACAAACCACTCCGCACTGCCCATTTTTTATTTATAATCAAGTTGTGGCAATGGTGACATGCTAAGTGGCGCTACTGTCGGGGAGTTTGTTTGTGCTTGTATTTGTTTATACCCTGTACCCTCGTATGTCCGTTCCTTTCGCATGTTTGGGGCTGAAAATGTATAGGCGTGCCCGGGGACCCATGGGGAGATGTTTCTTACATAAAAAAATCGGATATCCCCCTTGAGTTGGATCTTACGAAGGACGCTTGACATATATTACGTAACTCGGAACAATAGGAGTTCGTAGTTGCATACAATTGTTCGCAACGCTATGGGTGTTTTCTATGAGTGTTCCTTGTTACGTGTACGTCTAACGCCCACTCAAGTTCTTGCGTACGGTGTGAACGTACGGTGTGAACGTACGGTGTGAACGTATCGTGAAACCGTCAGCGATACGTGATTTACGGGGCATGACGTTGTATCCATCATTGCCATTGGAACTGCCCCACCAACACTTGACTAAATAGTGCAAAATGCCCTTTGTTCCGTGGAACGCCGGGCAACTCGGTTAGTTTTTTTTATAAAGAAAGATTATATGTACCACTACTGTTAATTTTTTTCTTAGGTGAATTCATAAATTCCTGCAGTCACGGTTGGTTTCAGTTACAATGGTCAGTTACAACGTTAAATTACAATGGTCAATTACAATACTCAATTGCGATTACACAGCCTTGTAAAAACGCAGTTACAATTACAATGTTCTGAAAAAATTATTTACAATTACATTGTATTTGTAATTAATTACAAAGTACACGTTTACAATTAAAACCAACAGGGTATGCGAAGAGTAACAATGTCTGCTTATTTTCGCAGAATCGACAGACGTTCGCGTGCTCCACGACACACGTTCACGTGCTCCACGACACACGTTCACGTGCTCCACGACACACGTTCACGTGCTCCACGACACACGTTCACGTGCTCCACGACACACGTTCACGTGCTGCACGCCACCGGACGTTGGGACATTTCGCTAATGCTGTCTGGAAACATTTCGCTAATGCTGTCTGGAAACATTTCGCTTGTACATACGACCGATGGAAAAGCGAATATGTAAAATTGAACGTTACAATAGTGGATGCACAATATTGCTATGTTCTTAACGTATCTACTTGTTGCAGTTATAAATAAAACAAATTTAGCGAAAACTACCACCATTGTTATGTTATTCTAGCCAATGTGGCTTGTTCAGCCGTTGGCTGCAGCTCCAGGCCCGGTTGCAGCGCAAGTGATCCAATAACCACACGACTATGGGGCTTAGTTGAAGTCAGCAACCGGGGCATGTCTTAACAAACAAACTCGGAGCGTTGTAATCGCACCCTTTTATTTCACTGCTTAACGATGCTATGTCAGTTTATTTAACCATACAAATCAATTGAACGGATGAATAAGATTAGAAAGATATGTTTATTTTTAATATGCACTCATTAAGTGGCACACAGTTGAGAAGAAACCATACAATTTGCATGTAGTAAAAATTAAGTCCAGTTAAAAAAACACTGCAAACATTGTCAAAATAGCAAATTATAAATGTTTTAACTGGACTAGCACGAAGTGTACTGTATGTATATCATGTGTACATGTCATACATGGGTGTACTGTATGTATGTCATGTGTACATGTCCTACATAGGTGTACTGTATGTATGTCATGTGTACATGTCCTACATGAGTGTACTGTATGTATGTCATGTGTACATGTCCTACATGAGTGTACTGTAAGTATGTTATGTGTACATGTCCTACATGGGTGTACTGTATGTATGTCATGTGTACATGTCCTACATGGGTGTACTGCGTGTATGCCATGTGTAGATGTCCTACATGATTGTACCGTATGTATATCATGTGTACATGTCCTACATGGGTGTACTGTATGTATGTTATGTGTAGATGTCCTACATGGGAGTACTGCGTGTATGACATGTGTAGATGTCCTACATGATTGTACCGTATGTATATCATGTGTACATGTCCTACATGGGTGTACTGTAAGTATGTTATGTGTACATGTCCTACATGGGTGTACTGTATGTATGTCATGTGTACATGTCCTACATGGGTGTACTGTAAGTATGTTATGTGTACATGTCCTACATGAGTGTACTGTATGTATGTCATGTGTACATGTCCTACATGGGTGTACTGTATGTATGTCATGTGTACATGTCCTACATGGGTGTACTGCGTGTATGCCATGTGTAGATGTCCTACATGATTGTACCGTATGTATGTCATGTGTACATGTCCTACATGGGTGTACTGTATGTATGTTATGTGTACATGTCCTACATGGGTGTACTGCGTGTATGCCATGTGTAGATGTCCTACATGATTGTACCGTATGTATGTCATGTGTACATGTCCTACATGGGTGTACTGTATGTATGTTATGTGTAGATGTCCTACATGGGTGTACTGCGTGTATGACATGTGTAGATGTCCTACATGATTGTACCGTATGTATGTCATGTGTACATGTCCTACATGGGTGTACTGTATGTATGTCATGTGTACATGTCCTACATGGGTGTACTGTATGTATGTTATGTGTACATGTCCTACATGATTGTACCGTATGTATGTCATGTTTACATGTCCTACATGGGTGTACTGTATGTATGTCATGTGTACATGTCCTACATGGGTGTACTGTATGTATGTTATGTGTACATGTCCTACATGATTGTACCGTATGTATGTCATGTTTACATGTCCTACATGAGTGTACTGTATGTTTATCATGTGTACATGTCCTACATGGGTGTACTGTATGTATGTCATGTGTACATGTCCTACATGAGTGTACTGTATGTATGTCATGTGTACATGTCCTACATGAGTGTACTGTATGTATGTCATGTGTACATGTCCTACATGGGTGTACTGTATGTATGTTACGTGTACATGTCCTACATGAGTGTACTGTATGTATGTTATGTGTTCATGTCCTACATGGGTGTACTGCGTGTATGCCATGTGTAGATGTCCTACATGAGTGTACTGTATGTATATCATGTGTACATGTCCTACATGGGTGTACTGTATGTATGTTACGTGTACATGTCCTACATGAGTGTACTGTATGTATGTTATGTGTTCATGTCCTACATGGGTGTACTGCGTGTATGCCATGTGTAGATGTCCTACATGAGTGTACTGTATGTATGTCATATGTAGATGTCCTACATGGGTGTACTGCGTTTATGCCATATGTAGATGTCCTACATGAGTGTACTGTATGTATATCATGTGTACATGTCCTACATGGGTGTACTGTATGTATGTTATGTGTACATGTCCTACATGGGTGTACTGCGTGTATGTCATGTGTACATGTCCTACATGGGTGTACTGCGTTTATGCCATATGTAGATGTCCTACATGAGTGTACTGTATGTATATCATGTGTACATGTCCTACATGGGTGTACTGTATGTATGTTATGTGTACATGTCCTACATGGGTGTACTGTATGTATGTTATGTGTTCATGTCCTACATGGGTGTACTGCGTGTATGCCATGTGTAGATGTCCTACATGAGTGTACTGTATGTATATCATGTGTACATGTCCTACATGGGTGTACTGTATGTATGTTATGTGTACATGTCCTACATGGGTGTACTGCGTGTATGTCATGTGTACATGTCCTACATGAGTGTACTGTATGTATATCATGTGTACATGTCCTACATGGGTGTACTGCGTGTATGCCATGTGTAGATGTCCTACATGAGTGTACTGTATGTATATCATGTGTACATGTCCTACATGGGTGTACTGTATGTATGTTATGTGTACATGTCCTACATGAGTGTACTGTATGTATGTTATGTGTTCATGTCCTACATGGGTGTACTGCGTGTATGCCATGTGTAGATGTCCTACATGAGTGTACTGTATGTATATCATGTGTACATGTCCTACATGGGTGTACTGTATGTATGTTATGTGTACATGTCCTACATGGGTGTACTGCGTGTATGTCATGTGTACATGTCCTACATGAGTGTACTGTATGTATATCATGTGTACATGTCCTACATGGGTGTACTGCGTGTATGCCATGTGTAGATGTCCTACATGAGTGTACTGTATGTATATCATGTGTAGATGTCCTACATGGGTGTACTGTATGTATGTTATGTGTACATGTCCTACATGGGTGTACTGCGTGTATGTCATGTGTACATGTCCTACATGAGTGTACTGTATGTATATCATGTGTACATGTCCTACATGGGTGTACTGCGTGTATGCCATGTGTAGATGTCCTACATGAGTGTACTGTATGTATATCATATGTACATGTCCTACATGGGTGTACTGCGTGTATGCCATGTGTAGATGTCCTACATGTGTGTACTGTATGTATGCCATGTGTAGATGTCCTACATGAGTGTACTGTATATATGTCATGTGTACATGCCCTACATGAGTGTACTGTATATATGTCATGTGTTCATGTCCTACATGAGTGTACTGTAAGTATGTCATGTGTACATATCCTACATGATCGGTACCAAACGTTATTTCATCGCGAACAATCCACTTTTCTGTCAGTTAATTGTTAATCAAAGCATCATGAATTATGCTAGTTAAGCATTTATAATTTGCTATTTCACAATGATAGCAATGTTTTAATTACATGTAAACGTTACTACTTGAAACTTGTGTGTGTGTGTGTGTGTGTGTGTGTGTGTGTGTGTGCATGTGTGCATGCGTACGTGCGTGCATTCTTGAGTACACATTGTCTATCTTGTTAGACTCTCGGAAGCAGAAGACACACGAACGCGCGTAAGCATATATAACACCGCACGCACGAATATATCACACACGCACGAATACGCGCGCACACAGACGCATGTGTACACACATAAGCATGTCCACACACTCACTCGCACGCACGCACGCACGTATGCACACACACAAACGCATGCACAAACGCGCGCACGCACGCCCTGAGACTACAACCTGGTATGGGGGATTCTGGAATCAACGATGCGTGCCACCAGTGGTTTTATGTTGAACAATGACAGCTGTCAATCATCTGAATTTGCAAGTCGCTGTCTCGCCGGTGTTAACATGAAATGAATAGAACTGTTATGAAGCATTTCTACATAAAGGTCGATAGGCGATAACGTCACGAGTCTTCAAATAGCCGTATCCGGGACAGGCCGAAGATGGAATACAATATTATTGTACATAAGACTCGTAGCCAAGACCATTTCTCGCGTTTATTGAAGAAAATAAATTACACAAAACCAAATTAGAAATAAATTACTCATAGTCAGACACGTCTAACCACATAACATACACATAACGCCTCTAATTACACATGTTCGTCTTCCTACATTCCTCCAATATATTTAGATCAGTGTAATCTGAGGCAGTGCGGCCCCTCTAAGGAAAACTTTAAAATCATACACCATGAAACTACGTTAATCTTTACTGTGTTCGTATCGTAGACATGTACTAGCCGAAGTGCCAGGCGTTGAACAGGAAAAAAGGCAGCCTCTTCATGTCCCACATAATTCTGTACAACTGCGTCGTGACTAACAGCTATAGTGTTGTAAAGGAAAGAAAGAAACAATCAGCTGACGCATATACCACCGAAGTTATGTTGAACAACATCAAAAGTCGCCTAGTTCCTCTTGTGCGTCTCCACAGTGAGGCGTGAGAACTATTTTAGACAGTAGGCCATTGGGTGAAATCATTTCCGCTCGTGAACACCGCCACATTGGGCAATGTGAAATATTGACAAAAGTTATTAGCCATAACATGACAAAATTAATGACAAATACATTTCCACTGAAAAATATCAAGATATATATAAAGCTATAAAGATTAAAAATTAAAAAAATATAAAGATAAATCTTGGGGTCAAAAAGTATTTTTTTATACTATGACATTGTGGTTGGTATCAATTTATATACTGAACAGAGCTGGTTAATAAAAATATCCATTATGTGAAAATGTCAAAAGGTCCTGTCTTGACAAAATAGTGTGGGACCAATGTATCCCCGTAAACATGAAATGTTAATTTGTGACAACTGGTCGTGTTATCTTTTTGGATGTAATAACCTACAAAAAATGCCGTTGCAATTTGTTCTGAACAGCATCTGTCACATTGCTCTTATTAAAAAATTTTAAACATTAATTTTACCCCTTTTACCATATTAAATTGTTTTTTTTTATGCTACTATGACGCCCATTGGCACTACAATTGGTATTTTGAGTCATTTAGTATATCTCTGTGGGCGCAGCTATTGATTGTCTGGACAAAACACTTCTCCACCCTGCTAGGTCGCGACTACCTATTTTCCCAAAGCAAATTATTAGTATTAACGTAACCTGTAAACACAGTACAGTGGGTTTTTTGATACTTTGACACCCACTGGCATTACTACTTGCTTGTCATTCGGTGCCTCTGTGTCATCTCTCTGAGGGTATACGTATTGATTTCCTGGCCAAAACATTAATCCACCCTGTTAAGTCCCTAATTTGTCAAACAAATACATACAGTATTAAAATAAAATGTAACCCCTTAGCCACATGAAAATGGGTGTTTTTCTGCTGTTTCACCCACTGATTTTTTTTTGCGTGTGAAATGATAAGAGTAGACACTTAATGTATAAATGTATTTAAGTTTCTGACTGATTTTGCATGTGGCTTTTGTGATAATTGTAATAAAGTTATTACATGATGAAAGTGACAGTAAATGCCCCATGACTTTAATTATTATAAAGCAGGATGGGCTGTAGACACTAAATGAAATAAATTTTGCTATTTTTGTAGTGAAATGTTTGTGTGATAATTGTAAGTCATTACATGGTGAAATTGATAATAAATATTAAATTAATTGCATCATATTCTTCCTTCTAGTTGTGGGGAAATAGTGTGCAGTCAAGACAACTTTGGTGTTCGGGAGGGGAGATATCCTGGGTGGGGGAAAATATCCTAGGGCATCTTTCCCGTAGGGAGGGGAAGTTATCCAGGAGGATGTACTGTTACACCGGCAGCAAATGTATATTTGCGAAATGCTGTTGGAAATTAACCGACTGAACTGTGTCGTCCATTTCCTGTTGACAACTGTCAATCACAATCACAATTATTAGCCAGTCGCTGTCGTGCCGCAGTAAGTAAGTAAGGGGTCGTTCACAATTGTCGACCTTTACCTATACTCACCCCCCCCCGAATTAGCACTTTTAAATGTTGATAATTTTCTAGATCAAAAAATATATGCCTGCACATAGGACATACACACATTTATCGTCAATAATTACGCTAAAACTTTGTGTTTCTCTAACAACTCCATGGTGTCATATTGATAATTATGTTATAGCTTTGTGTTTCTCTAACAACTCCATGGTGTCATATTGATAATTATGTTATAGCTTTGTGTTTCTCTAACAACTCCATGGTGTCATATTGATAATTATGTTAAAACTTTGTGTTTCTCTAACAACTCCATGGTGTCATATTGATAATTATGTTATAGCTTTGTGTTTCTCTAACAACTCCATGGTGTCATATTGATAATTATGTTATAGCTTTGTGTTTCTCTAACAACTCCATGGTGTCATATTGATAATTATGTTAAAACTTTGTGTTTATCTAACAACTCCATGGTGTCATATTGATAATTATGTTATAGCTTTGTGTTTATCTAACAACTCCATGGTGTCATATTGATAATTATGTTAAAACTTTGTTTTTCTCTAACAACTCCATGGTGTCATATTGATAATTATGTTATAGCTTTGTGTTTCTCTAACAACTCCATGTCGTATTGATAATTATGTTAAAACTTTGTGTTTCTCTAACAACTCCATGGTGTCATATTGATAATTATGTTATAGCTTTGTGTTTCTCTAACAACTCCATGGTGTCGTATTGATAATTATGTTAAAACTTTGTGTTTCTCTAACAACTCCATGGTGTCGTATTGATAATTATGTTAAAGCTTTGTGTTTCTCTAACAACTCCATGGTGTCGTATTGATAATTATGTTAAAGCTTTGTGTTTCTCTAACAACTCCATGGTGTCATATTGATAATTATGTTATAGCTTTGTGTTTCTCTAACAACTCCATGGTGTCATATTGATAATTATGTTAAAATTTTGTGTTTCTCTAACAACTCCATGGTGTCATATTGATAATTATGTTATAGCTTTGTGTTTCTCTAACAACTCCATGGTGTCATATTGATAATTATGTTATAGCTTTGTGTTTCTCTAACAACTCCATGGTGTCATATTGATAATTATGTTAAAACTTTGTGTTTCTCTAACAACTCCATGGTGTCGTATTGATAATTATGTTATAGCTTTGTGTTTCTCTAACAACTCAATGTCGTATTGATAATTATGTTAAAACTTTGTGTTTCTCTAACAACTCCATGGTGTCATATTGATAATTATGTTATAGCTTTGTGTTTCTCTAACAACTCCATGGTGTCGTATTGATAATTATGTTAAAACGTTGTGTTTCTCTAACAACTCCATGGTGTCGTATTGATAATTATGTTAAAACTTTGTGTTTCTCTAACAACTCCATGGTGTCGTATTGATAATTATGTTAAAGCTTTGTGTTTCTCTAACAACTCCATGGTGTCGTATTGATAATTATGTTAAAGCTTTGTGTTTCTCTAACAACTCCATGGTGTCATATTGATAATTATGTTAAACCTTTGTGTTTCTCTAACAACTCCATGGTGTCATATTGATAATTATGTTAAACCTTTGTGTTTCTCTAACAACTCCATGGTGTCATATTGATAAATGTTTTACCACAAAGTAATGCATTTCCAAGATGTCGCGCTGTGCTAAAGCGCCGCGTAGTGGCCGGTTACGCCATTTAAACCGTAGTAGTTATGTAACAGTTCACCGTGTGACGCTGTATGGTACAACGGTGGTCATGTTCATGCCACTGACATTTAGAAAATTAGTACGCGGCCCTCAACGAATGGATAAATGTCGATATTAGTGAACGGCCCCTAAATAGCCGATGAATGTCGCCAATAGTGAACGCCCCCTAAGCAGCCGATGAATGTCGCAACATTTCTAAACGGAAGTTCATAGACGAGACGATAACTTCATCAGGCAAAAATATCCGTACGTATCCGGGACGGACCGTTGTGTTCGCTGTCTGGCCGGAATAGGCCTATTACCTATAAAGTCGGCCGAATAGGACCGTGAATCATAACTTTTGTCGGCGTAGACGAAGAAGCAACTTTAAAGCGAGCCGAGATATACATTGACAACAGACCAAGATGAGACGAACTGTGTTGACTCTGCTGGGATTAGTCTGTGTCTTCCTCGCGATACAGGTGAGTGCAGAGTTGAGGTAGCTGGACGGAAATGGATTATCGGGAAACTGGGATATTCATTTATTTTTGAAAAAAAAAACATGATAATTTGCAGTCGTCGACTGAACGATATTGACGTAGCCTGCGTTACAATGAAAATATTGTTAACAGTTTGAGCACAGTGACATTAATGGAATATAATCAGGACGGATGAGAAATAAAATCGATTCCTTTAAGGTAGTACCATAAACATATTCAATATAATGGTTTTATAGCTATGCGAGCGATTTTGCTGCCGAAAGTGAATATGTTTTGCTTTGAATAACGGTTGTTCGTGGAAAACTTACGGATCATAAATAGACGACGACGGCTATTGATATCAAGACATTCTTGGTATTCAGTCGGACATATTCATGGAAGCATACAATTGCATAATGTACAGGTAGTGCTCGTGAACGAAAAACGAAGCGAAGTTTTGCCGGAGTTTTCCACTATTCCAGCGTAGTTGAAAGCGACCAGAAGTCGTACTCCCTATTTACTTCGATATGTGGATGGATAGAATTGACTGACTGTCACGTTTATGTTTCAGTCGCGCCCAACAGTAACTGTCCCATCTACGGGCAATTGTGTTCGTTGCCGTGGGATGTCGTGCGACCAATGGCAACGAGTACAGCGCAAAATGCGTCAATTAACGGCGTCGGCCGCTGCGTCTGACGGACTACAATTCGACGTCCAGGTAGGGAGGCGAATCCTTGCCTTTTTCTGAAGCTACAGTTGACTCGCAGTGATGTTATTGGCCATTATAATGGAAACTGAAAACGATGGTACAAATGCAGTAGCTGCATGTTGTTGTTGTTGTTGTTGTTGTTGTTGCTGCTGCTGCTGCTGCTGCTGCTGCTGCTGCTGCTGCTGCTGCTGCTGCTGCTGCTGCTGCTGCTGCTGCTGCTGCTGCTGCTGCTGCTGCTGCTGCTGCTGCTGCTGCTGCTGCTGCTGCTGCTGCTGCTGCTGCTGCTGCTGCTGCTGCTGCTGCTGCTGCTGCTGCTGCTGCTGCTGCTGCTGCTGCTGCTGCTGCTGCTGCTGCTGCTGCTGCTGCTGCTGCTGCTGCTGCTGCTGCTACTGTTGTTGTTTTTGTTGTTTTTGTTGTTTTTGTAGTAGTTGTGGTTGTTTAAAAATTCGCCTAACAATATTGATAAGCGACGTAGAAGGAAAAGTGACTTGTTTTATCCCGTTGACGTAGCAGCCTTGTCACAATAAATGACTGATATTTGCCGTGTGACAGAGAGTAGAACTAACTGTGTCTTGGTTACTTACTTACGACGATGTTCGCTGATTGAACCTTTCTTCGTTGTTGTCCACGTCCTACTACTGACGTCACGAGTCTCGCGTCCACTCGAGAAAACGACTAATGGTGTAACGTCCAACGTGTCGCGTTTATGCCTACGGACTACGTTTAGGCCTACGAACCACGTTTAGGCCTACGAACCACGTTTAGGCCTACGGACCACGTTTTATCAGGTCATTATCAGAACGCAAAATAATCCTATAAATAGAGTGCACTCGATGAATAAGCTTACTCATGCCATGACGTGTCTTTAGTGAATGCAGTTTACACGTGAATGCAGCCACTTGGGAATGCGGCATAGGGGGTCATCTACAAATTACGCGGGTAACCGTGCTTGCGAGCGTTGTGCGTACATGGGGGGGTAGGCAGGTCGACGGAGAATGACATCGGGGGGTAGGCAGGTCGACTGAGAATGACATTGCGGGGTAGGCAGGTCGACTGAGAATGACAGTGGGGGGAGGGGGGTAGGCAGGTCGACCGAGAATGACAGTGGGGGGTAGGCAGGTCGACCGAGAATGACAGTGGGGGGAGGGGGGTAGGCAGGTCGATGGAGAATGACAGTGGGGGGAGGTAGGCAGGTCGACGGAGAATGACAGTGGGGGGGGAGTAGGCAGTGGGCTTTTGTAGGCTAGAAGCGTGAGAACTGTAGACTGTAGACTGTAGGTGAAATCACTTCCGTTCATGAATTCCGCCGACCAGTCATGGTGGAACATGAAATCTTGTCAAAAACTATTTTAGACTGTCGGTCACCCGGATGGAATCACTTCTGTTCGTGACCACCTCGGTGCAGTTATTGTGCAACATAATATAAAATATTGACAAAAACTATTAGTCATAACATCAGAAAAACAAATATTCCACTGAAAAATATTCCTCATTAAAGAAAAAATATGTTTGATACTATGACATTGTGGTTGGTATCAAATTAACACTTACGATCTACTGAACAGAGCTGGCCAATAAAATATCCATTATATGACAAAAACTATTAGCAATAACATCACAAATGTCAAACAATTGTTTAAAAAATATCGCTTATTATAGAGAAAGGTGTAAATTTGGGGT
Organism: Lamellibrachia satsuma; assembly: GCA_033239005.1. Taxonomy (NCBI): domain Eukaryota; kingdom Metazoa; phylum Annelida; class Polychaeta; order Sabellida; family Siboglinidae; genus Lamellibrachia; species Lamellibrachia satsuma. The sequence goes on from BSQZ01000018.1 coordinate 1,373,231, forward strand.
CAAAATATATTTTTTTTTATTTATTAATCCTTGACAGTGACGGTAACTTCTATCAGCAATTTTATCAAGTCTGATCCTGTTTCTGCTATATAAGCCCTACGTAATCTCTTACGTAATCTGATCGTCTACAGCGACGCTGTGGCCTCGCCAGGGATGTATTACGCTGGGTTGAGTCGTATCTTCGTGATCGCAAACAAAGTGTCGTTGTCGGCAGCGCAACTTCCGGCAAAACGACTTTACAAACGGGAGCGCCTCGTGGATCCGTGTTAGGTCCAGTGTTGTTTTGTCTTTATGTGCAGCCGATCGGTGATCTGCAAACACAATCTAAAATATCACCACTATGTTAGTTTATTGCGCCTCTCAGTTCGAGTTCCTGGGGTCTTAGGCGCTGTATAAGTTGTATTACTATTATTATCTTCATCATTGTAATAGTTATTGTTAATGTTATTGTTTCTGTTGTTTTGTTGTTGTTGATGTTGTTTTTATTATTATCGGTTATTAAACTTCGGCTGTGGACGGAAAAGGCTTTGAACGGACAATACGACGTACGGTTCACATTATTACAGGAGGACGACGGATAATACGACGTACGGTTCACATTATTACAGGAGGACAACGGATAATACGACGTACTGTTCACATTATTACAGGAGGACAACGGATAATACGACTTACTGTTCACATTATTACAGGAGGACAACCAGACGAATATTAATTCTGGAGATAACTATTTTGGAGACATCCTACTGACGGAAGAACAGGTCGATGAGCTGCTGGAGTTACAGGAGGAGAAGTTACAGAAGGAGACGTTACAGAATGAGAAGTTACAGAAGGAGAAGTTCTTCCGCGGAGACGAGCGACGACGACAAAAACGCGCGCTAAGAAAAAGTGCCTCTACTCGGTGGTCTCTGCCCATCCACTGGAAGTTCGACGGACACCACAGTGAGTAGATTGTTGTAAACCGCTGTTAGATATAGTTTTAAACACCACTGAAACCGTCAGTAGCTATTTGTATCTGACTACAAACATCACATACCATTGTTTTGCACGCACAATCAAATGCTCATCACTCAAATGTTATTTTCAAATGCATTTGCTTTTACTAACAACCTTGGTGGCAAGTGCAATATTATCGGTCGGTCGGTCGGTCGGTCGGTCGGTCGGTCGGTCGGTCGGTCGGTCGGTCGGTCGGTCGGTCGGTCGGTCGGTCGGTCGGTCGGTCGGTCGGTCGGTCGGTCGGTCGGTCGGTCGGTCGGTCGGTCGGTCGGTCGGTCGGTCGGTCGGTCGGTCGGTCGGTCGGTCGGTCGGTCGGTCGGTCGGTCGGTCGGTCGGTCGGTCGGTCGGTCGGTCGGTCGGTCGGTCGGTCGGTCGGTCGGTCGGTCGGTCGGTCGGTCGGTCGGTCGGTCGGTCGGTCGGTCGGTCGGTCGGTCGGTCGGTCGGTCGGTCGGTCGGTCGGTCGGTCGGTCGGTCGGTCGGTCGGTCGGTCGGTCGGTCGGTCGGTCGGTCGGTCGGTCGGTCGGTCGGTCGGTCGGTCGGTCGGTCGGTCGGTCGGTCGGTCGGTCGGTCGGTCGGTCGGTCGGTCGGTCGGTCGGTCGGTCGGTCGGTCGGTCGGTCGGTCGGTCGGTCGGTCGGTCGGTCGGTCGGTCGGTCGGTCGGTCGGTCGGTCGGTCCGGTCGGTCGGTCGGTCGGTCGGTCGGTCGGTCGGTCGGTCGGTCGGTCGGTCGGTCGGTCGGTCGGTCGGTCGGTCGGTCGGTCGGTCGGTCGGTCGGTCGGTCGGTCGGTCGGTCGGTCGGTCGGTCGGTCGGTCGGTCGGTCGGTCGGTCGGTCGGTCGGTCAGAAATATAGCAACAATTAAAACAAAGTGAAAGTTTATTTTTAATACATACACACGTCTCGAATGTGAGTCATTTTAACATGCTTGATTTTTACTGTAGCCACTGAAGAACAGAAACAAGTGAGGAACGCCTTGCAACACTGGACGGAAGAGACCTGCGTCCGCTTCAAGGAACTCAGAGTCAACGAACCCTTTGAAGACAACCACATCTTGTTCACCCGCCAGTCGAAAGGGTAAGTCGCCACCCCAACCTAACCGTAACAAGACAGTAACGCAGCTTTCGCCATCGTTATAACTGAGCCAGGCGGTGTAACCGCATGCATGCAGATTGTTCACAAACCATGTCATCTGCACCAGCCTATCAACGGGTTACCATCGCCTACATCAACTGCCACGTGACTAATGGTTGTAGTGTAGACGTTTTGTATTCAGCTGGACATGTTTTTTTCAACTAAATTTGGTAATTTTATTTATTTATCGATCTAACATCGACCATCGTCGATTAGAGCAGCGTCCTTCACCGATTCAGCATTTTAAATCAAGTATATCCAAGGCTACCTGATAACGCCACCCATCAATAGTCGCTACACGAAATGTGATGGTTTTGATCGCTAGAAGGCGCATGTGTATAAAAGCAATGCTTCGTGGGATCGATTGTCGACGGAAGTAAAACATGTACTCCAAATTAGAGAGTCGGAAACAATCAGTTTCAGCAAAGAATACAACATACTAACAATAACGCTTACTGATATTAAACAGAAATCACAACGCTAACATTGGAACGCAAAACATCGGCTGAACTGACGCTTGAATAATACCATGCGTTAGCGTAGATCGCACGGCAAAAGATTCGCGCAAATTACATGTTGTACTTCCGTCGAAAAATGCACGTGATTTCATGTTTATGTTAGTGTTATATCATGCACCAGATGTAGCATCTGTTACGGTTTGGGACTGTTTTCCTGGCTATTCACTATTCCGTGAGACTATCGCAATACTATCGCGATAGTCTCATATAATCTCTAGACTACCGCGATACAATCTCAATAGTAAAACTATCCCCGATAATCATTCCTGTTGCTGAGACAATGTAATTTACTAAGCATACAGCTATCGCGATACCATCGCAACAGTAAAAGTATCCCCGATAGTCACACCTATTGCTGAGACAGTGTAGTTTACTTGGCCAAATTGTGTAATAAAGCTATTATATTTGATACTGCCAGTAATACTGTTTGATGTTCACCTTAATTACTTATGTTGCGACAGACGCACTATAGTTAATAGTCCAAGTAACGCCCTTAACATAATGTACTATTTCAATAAAATAACTGCACTTTTCATAAATTGTGTTGTTTTCGTTTGTTAATAGTTTCCAGCCATTTATGTGTGCGAATGCAATACATGTGGATGGATATTAGTTGAAAGTCAAACTGTTTCTCGGAAGTGCTAGTTAACCAACTTATCGATTCGGCAAATGATTATTTGCTTCAAATTGTTATCAGTCATGTTATTCTGTTGCAGGTGCTACTCGTACGTGGGGAAAGTGAATCTGTTTCCACAACCCATCAACTTGGGTCCTTCGTGCTTCGAAAGGGTAATACATTAACAGAGTTGAATGTGTCAACATAAAATATACACGTGTATTAACACTATATTCCACTTCTAGCAGCTGTAAAAACAATTCAGAGGCCTGCATCGGCGAAACAAAGGTGGCCTTTACGACTAGATTAATAATTTTGTGATGAGTATAATTAATAATGAATAATACACTGAACCTTTACACGTGTCTGGTATTGGTGGCGTGAGAACGTAAATATAGTGTTTTGGTGAAACGATGTCAGCGTCCGTAGGGATAAAACAGTAGTATCATCTTCTGCTTCGGTTTGCAGTTCGGAACTCCAGTGCACCAAATCGGACACGCACTCGGACTATGGCACGAGGAGCAACGGCCAGACCGCGACGACTATGTCAGGATTGTGAATCAGACAACTACACTTCACTACTACATCTCCTCGACGCGGCAATTCGCTGATACATCTGTGCCATATAACTACAATTCACTAATGCACAGCCTGGTAAGATACTCACAGTTATAATTCACCGTTAATAACTTCGGACATTAGAAGTGATAACCATAATGCCGATTTTATCATATAAACTCAATATATAAATGTTAAACGTCTCACTACCGCGCTCTAAAAACAGCTACTTCGGTGCTTAAACAGAGTGCGATTGTGAGAGCCACATTTGCACTACATATGTGTTTTACTTCTGAATCACAAATCATTTCATAAACGCCCTTCGTGCGAATTCAGAACCCCACGATGATAAAGACGTTGAACCCTCTCTACCAACGGAACATAGGCCAGAGAGTTGGTCTGTCTTTCCTGACTTCGAAACTCATCAACGTCGCCTACTGCAACGGTAAATACCAAGAAAATATCAGTTATGTTTGGTTAAGAAATCTTCATCTCCTTTAGTGCTTATCCCGTTATGAGTCTAACGAATCGCTCTTGCCCAACACATTCTATGAACCTCCTCAGCAGCAACTGTAGTTCTACAAGTATAATATTGATTAGTTATTGTTTTGTCCAGCTTATTCGGACCATTCTCAGCATCATATACTACTACACTGTATATTTATATTTACTAGCCTTTATTCCTATACATTTATTAAAATTATTTTTGTTGTAGGCGAATGTACTTGGCTGTCAACACATATAAATGGCTATACCGTAGACTATGTAAATGGCTTCCAGTGACGTAATATATGCCAATTATTGTAAGAATGCGTATTTTCCCGTGTAGCTACGTGTAAGACCGACCTACCCCTGCCGTGTCAGCGCCAAGGTTACCAAGATCCGAACCACTGCGACCGGTGCAGGTGCCCGGATGGATTCGGTGGCACTTACTGTCAAGACGTGGCGCCTCCTGTGAACGGTAGGTGGCGCAATATTCGACAGCAATTAAATCGATTTATGCTAATTTCAATTTCCATCTGAAGGAAAACAATGTATTACCCGTTGTCGGTCATACAGGTAGGCCTACTTGTCTCTATTCACCGCAAAATGGTTGTATGACTTTGTTCGGATAACTCAGTTCAGCATTTCGAGGTTTCATTTTCAGGGAACTGCGGAGGGGAATTCGTGGCTACATCGCAGCCCCAGGTCATCCGGTCTCCTGGCTACGACACGGTCAGACACTACGAAAACAAACAGGAATGCAACTGGATGATTACAGTAAGAATACATTTAATTTAATTTAGATTACGACCAAGCATTAACTGGCATTTTTTGTGTTACTTCACATCATTGTATTGTATTGATTAATAGAAGTTGTAATATTCACGGCGCTCCAAATCGAACTGCTACAAGTAATGGTTTTCGTCATTTATTGGCGATGTGACTAGTTAGTTATGGTAATTAGTTCTAATGTATAATAATTTTATTAAATATGAAAATATGATAGATGTACACAAAACTGGACTGATAAGGAGTGGTGTCTAAGGAGAATATTGCGAATAAGCTGGACTGAGCCTGTCACGAATTTGGAAGTCATAACGAGGGCTGGAGTAAACAGCAACTCTTCAATGAGATACAGAAACAGAAATTAACATGTTTGGTCACATCATCAGACAAGAACGAATTTAAAGAGAAATGTTGGAGGGAACGACTGACGGGAAACGAGGCAGATGAAGACCAAGAGCTACGTGGACAGACAACATCAAGGCGTGGACGGGTAACATGAAATATGAGGATCTGGTAAGAACGGCACAGAGCACACTTGAGTGGCCATCCGTGACATCCGACGTTCTGATAGGAGATGGCACCACGTGATGATGACACCCATGACAGCCGACCTTCTGAGAGGAGATGGCGCCACGTGATGATGACATTCATGACAGCTGACCTTCTGACAGGAGATGGCACCACGTGATGATGACATCCATGACAGCCAACGTTCTGAGAGGAGATGGCGCCACGTGATGATGACATTCATGACAGCCAACCTTCTGAGAGGAGATGGCGCCACGTGATGATGACATCCATGACAGCCTACCTTCTGAGAGGAGACGGCACCACGTGATGATGACATCCATGACAGCCAACCTTCTGAGAGGAGATGGCGCCAGGTGATGATGACATCCAACCTTCTGAGAGGAGATGGCGCCACGTGATGATGACATCCAACCTTCTGAGAGGAGATGGCGCCACGTGATGATGACATCCATGACAGCCGACCTTCTGAGAGGAGATGGAGCCACGTGATGATGACATCCAACCTTCTGAGAGGAGATGGCGCCACGTGATGATGACATCCATGACAGCCGACCTTCTGAGAGGAGATGGCGCCACGTGATGATGACATCCATCCTTCTGAGAGGAGATGGCGCCACGTGATGGTGACATCCAACCTTCTGAGAGGAGATGGCACCACGTGATGATGACATCCATCCTTCTGAGAGGAGATGGCGCCACGTGATGATGACATCCATGACAGCCGACCTTCTGAGAGGAGATGGCGCCACGTGATGATGACATCCATGACAGCCGACCTTCTGAGAGGAGATGGCGCCACGTGATGATGACATCCATGACAGCCGACCTTCTGAGAGGAGATGGCGCCACGTGATGATGACATCCATCCTTCTGAGAGGAGATGGCGCCACGTGATGATGACATCCATCCTTCTGAGAGGAGATGGCGCCACGTGATGATGACATCCATCCTTCTGAGAGGAGATGGCGCCACGTGATGATGACATCCATGACAGCCGACCTTCTGAGAGGAGATGACGCCACGTGATGATGACATCCATGACAGCTGACCTTCTGAGAGGAGATGACGCCACGTGATGATGATATCCATGACAGCTGACCTTCTGAGAGGAGATGGCGCCACGTGATGATGACATCCATGACAGCCGACCTTCTGAGAGGAGATGGCGCCACGTGATGATGACATATAACCTTCTGAGAGGAGATGGCACCACGTGATGATGACATCCATGACAGCCGACCTTCTGATAGGAGATGGCGCCACGTGATGATGACATACAACCTTCTTAGAGGAGATGGCGCCACGTGATGATGACATCCATGACAGCCGACCTTCTGATAGGAGATGGCGCCAAGTGATGATGACATACAACCTTCTTAGAGGAGATGGCGCCACGTGATGATGACATCCATGACAGCCGACCTTCTGATAGGAGATGGCGCCACGTGATGATGACATACAACCTTCTTAGAGGAGATGGCGCCACGTGATGATGACATCCATGACAGCCGACCTTCTGATAGGAGATGGCGCCACGTGATGATGACATACAACCTTCTTAGAGGAGATGGCGCCACGTGATGATGACATCCATGACAGCCGACCTTCTGATAGGAGATGGCGCCACGTGATGATGACATCCAACCTTCTGAGAGGAGACGACGCCACGTGATGATGACATCCATCCTTCTGAGAGGAGATGGCGCCACGTGATGATGACATCCATGACAGCCGAACTTCTGAGAGGAGATGGCGCCACGTGACGATGAAAAGTTTTAACACAGCGCGGTATCCGGTCACTATAACCGCTCAAAGCGCTTCACACAACCCCCCGGCAGACCTGCTCATTCCAACAACAACAACAACTAGACTTCTCTGTGAAGCATTCAGCCACGCTGTAATTACTGCGCGAAGACAATTCGTTCGCATCTCCACCACTGCCTATAACCAGGTACTCATTCATACAACTGAGTGAACCTAAATAATGTGCAGTAAACGAAATTGCCCATGCGTCGAAACGGCAGCAAGATGATTCAAACCTGGGATCTCTCGATTGGTAGTACGCTGTTCTGTCCACTACGTCACCTCGACTGACAGTCCGCTGTTCTGTCCACTACGTCACCTCGACTGACAGTCCGCTGTTCTGTCCACTACGTCACCTCGACTGACAGTCCGCTGTTCTGTCCACTACGTCACCTCGACTGTCAGTCCGCTGTTCTATCCACTATGCCACCTCGACTGTCAGTCCACTGTTCTGTCCACTACGTCACCTCGATTGGCAGTCCGCTGTTCTGTCCACTACGTCAACTCGACTGTCAGTCCACTGTTCTCTCCACTACGTCACCTCGACTGGCAGTCCGCTGTTCTGTCCACTACGTCACCGCGCTCCATCTACTATAGCTTGGTCGTGTTGTATTTACAGGCGCCGCCCAACCACGTCGTTGAGTTTCGCTTCGAGGATGAGTTTGGCGTGTACACCCACACACACGGCGTGTGTTACCATTGGGTGGAGGTGCATTACGGGAAACACTTCGGCTCGCCCGGCCCAAGGTAACGAACTCACTACAGTCACGTGTTACAAATGTAACTTCAAAACCAGTGAATTGATATCGCTGTCACGTGTAACAGTAAAGACACTTTTATAAATTTTGTATTCCACTGTATTCCCGGGGGGGGATGACTCAATGCATTTCCAGTACACCATCGTTGAGAATGTATCTAATTGATACCCCCCGCAAAAAGTTTTAGACATACGTCAAAACGATGCTTTTTTTAAAGTTGCGTGGATTAAAATATACACCCTCTTCTGTGGACGGGAGTCACGTGCCACAAATTATGCAAAATTATTCCCTTTTCAAATTGGAGTAAAACCAAATAATTATGTATATCCTTTAATACGTCAGATTTGCATTGTTCCATGATATTTATTAATTTACTACCATATGTTATTCGTAAATCAATGTTAACTAAAGTTACATAAAGTTGGCGTGAAATGAAATTATCACAGTTCTTGTTCTAAATATACTCACGTTGGTTGAGTTGGTTAGGCTGATGAATCTGCTACCGTTGATTATCCAATCACAGCTGTCGTTACGGTTTTTCTCGGCTAGGTATGTAACCATCACGTCATATAAAACAGTCGTTGATTGGATGATACGTGCATAACAATTTCCGCAGTCAGCGTCTGCTTCGCACAGCGTGTATTCATCTTTCGATAAATGTGAGTTTTTCACTAAAAACAACCTTTCTAACAATTTGGTTGCATTGCACCGAAGAAATAACAGATTTAGAATATGGATATCTTGCGTTAAAGTTTCTTAAGATTTTTGTTTTGTAAAAACGGCATATCAACGGTAGCAGATTCACCAGCGTAACGTTTCTTGTCATCACCAGCACACATACCCTTACTATCCCAAACACTTTGCCTGCGTTGTATAAAAATATATACATATAAAACGTTTAATTTGTTTCAAGGATGGTAGACAACGTTTGAGTGCCCCTCCCCCCCACACACAGACCCGGAAGGATTGTAGGATAGCAACGTTGACACGTATAGCTATGTTGACAACAACAAAAATGACATAATAATAATAACAGAAAAAAACGCTTTGTGTCAGCATGTTCTAATACACAACATTATAATAATAATGTGCATTACTGTTCAGGTTTTGTGGAAACATTCGTATGAATAAGACCATTGAAAGCGAAACAAGCGAGATGGTGATCACGTTCCGAAGCAACTTCACCCTCGACCAAATATCTCTTTATCGCGGCTTCAAGGCCAGCTTTGTAGCCGGTAGGTCTTTGTAGACGGTAGGTCTTTGTAGACGGTAGGTCTTTGTAGGCGGTAGGTCTTTATAGACGGTAGGTCTTTGTAGACGGTAGGTCTGTGTAGAAGGTAGGTCTTTATAGACGGTAGGTCTTTATAGACGGTAGGTCTTTGTAGCCGGTAGGTCTTTGTAGACGGTAGGTCTTTGTAGCCGGTAGGTCTTTGTAGACGGTAGGTCTTTGTAGACGGTAGGTCTTTGTAGACGGTAGGTCTTTGTAGACGGTAGGTCTTTGTAGGCGGTAGGTCTTTGTAGACGGTAGGTCTTTGTAGCCGGTAGGTCTTTGTAGACGGTAGGTCTTTGTAGCCGGTAGGTCTTTGTAGCTGGTAGGTCTTTGTAGCCGGTAGGTCTTTATAGACGGTAGGTCTTCAATTCTCTTTAAACAATTCAGCAGCGATGTACAACCGTTGCTACCCAGTTTATTATTACTTGAACAAATAACCTTCTACCAATAATACTTTTTATATGAATGGTCATAAATAATCTTGATCACTTGCATGAGATTATTGGTTGGCCGTTTGTTCGTTATCTTAATTAATGCTAGCAATCAAAGTTATGCCGGATTTTAAACTGCTTTTACGAGACACAAGATATTCAAAACTCACGCCTGGAGTTTGCGTTTGCAGTAGATCCCGCCTCCAACATTTCATCTCCCGATCCTGCTGCAACAGTCGAACCATTGAACACTAGTAAGTTTGTCCGCCACTTTATTCCACATTACCTCATCCTTGAACATTACCTCATCATTGAACACTAGTTTGTCCGCCACTTTATTCCACATTACCTCATCCTCTTCCGAACTGTAATAGCTAAAATAACAATGAAGCCATTTCACCAATGCTACCTTATTTTCGACTTCATTGTGTCTCTGTCGCAGCGGACGTGAATGGTGCGTGTTTTCTCTACAACAAGAGGCGACTGTGTCAGAACGGTGGAACGTGTGTGGCGAGTGAAACTTCAGCACTTTGTGTGTAAGGTTCACTTTCTTGTTGTATGTGTCCGGGAATCTCAATCTTAGGCTATATATATATATATATATATATATATATATATATATATATATATATATATATATATATATATATATATATATATATATACATACATACATACATACATACATACATACATACATGCATATATACATGCATACACACATACATACATACATACATACATACATACATACATACATACATATATATATATATATATATATATATATATATATATATATATATATATATATATATATATATATATATATATATATATATATATATATATATAATAATAATAATAATAATATATATCATCCCTGGGAGTAGATATAGTACGAAGGAACCTATGTGGATGCTCGAGGTAGATTACGTAGCTCAGAACAATAGAAGTTCTTAGCTACGTATGACTGTTAGCAAACATGTGCGTGTTTTCTACGATTGTTCCGAGTTACGTGAACTACATCAAACGTCAAATATTCCATCCTCCATTTTATGATTTGTCTCCGTCTGTATTTCCATGTCCTGACTATATGTACGCATTTACACTTGAATAATATCGAACATATTTCATTGTCAGACCGGCTGACTCGTTTGTCTAGATTGCATTGTAAATGTTGTTTAACCCAATCTTCTTCAACTTTCTAAACGCAATTTTCATCTGAACAATCCCGTATTTTGCTGGAATCGTGTATTACCCTGTAGGATTCCTTAATGCGGGTCCCTGGATGATTGTATCATCTTCGAATGTTTATTTTATATATTATATTAAGAATAATATGGCATCATCCTAATACTACATATCATACTACTACTACTACCTGTAGCATCATCCTAATGCTACGTATCATACTACTACTCACTGTAGCATCACCTTAATACTACATATCAAACTATTGCTCCCTGTAGTATCACCCTAATGCTACTACATATCATACTACTGCTCCCTGTAGTATCACCCTAACACTACATATCATTCTACTGCTCCCTGTGGCATCATCCTAATACTACATATCATACTACTACTACTACTACTACCTGTAGCATCATCCTAATGCTACGTATCATACTACTACTCACTGTAGCATCACCTTAATACTACATATCAAACTACTGCTCCCTGTAGTATCACCCTAATGCTACTACATATCATACTACTGCTCCCTGTAGTATCACCCTAATCCTGCATATCATGCTATTGCTCCCTGTAACATCACCCTAATACTACATATCATATCACTGCTCCTTGTAGTATCACCCTAATACTACATATTATATTGCTACTCCCTGTAGTATCATCCAGATACTACATATCATATTACTGTTCCCTGTAGTATCATCCTAATATTGCATATCATACTACTGCTCCATGTAGTATCACCCTAATACTACATATCATACTGCTGCTCCCTGTAGTATCACCCAAATACTACATATCATACTACTGCTCCCTGTAACATCACCCTAATACTACATATCATATCAGTGCTCCCTGTAGTATCACCTTAATACTACATATCATACTGCTAGTACCTGTAGTATTACCCAAATACTACATATCATACTACTGCTCCCTATAGTAACGCAATAAATATATATTACCAATTGGACATCATCTAGTCACATGATGTGGCATTCCTAGTGAGGTTTGGGGATTACCATGTAGGAATCCCTAATAAGGGTCTTTGGATTTTAACAAGTAAGGGATTACCATATAGGAATAATTTGATGTTTTAGAGAAGCGTTCATTATACAGCTCATGAGACTAATTGCTGCATCTTAAATCTTCATTGTCCAGGTTGAAAGTATGTTGGTGTCTTGTCAAGTAATGTGTCAGTGTGACTTTAGTGTGCTCTCGTGTCCTCCAGGTGCGTGTCGGGCTACGCTGGAGTGTACTGTGACGTGTCCAGCAACAGTAAGACTACGAACGTAACCGGCATTATCGTGGGAATCGTCTTTGGGACGATTCTCATCATTGGCACCCTCATTTGTCTCGTGTCTCTGTACCGAAGAAAACTGCCTCGTCCCGAGAAGATAAAGTGAGTATACAACTGTTTACATTGTGTCCTCCACGGTAAGATGAAGTGAGTATACAAATGTTTACATTGTGTCCTCCATGGTAAGATGAAGTGAGTATACAAATGTTTACATTGTGTCCTCCACGGTAAGATGAAGTGAGTATACAAAAGTTTACATTGTGTCCTCAACGGTAAGATGAAGTGAGTATACAAATGTTTACATTGTGTCCTCCACGGTAAGATGAAGTGAGTATACAAATGTTTACATTGTGTCCTCCACGGTAAGATGAAGTGAGTATACAAATGTTTACATTGTGTCCTCCACGGTAAGATGAAGTGAGTATACAAATGTTTACATTGTGTCCTCCACGGTAAGATGAAGTGAGTATACAAATGTTTACATTGTGTCCTCCACGGTAAGATGAAGTGAGTATACAAATGTTTACATTGTGTCCTCCACGGTAAGATGAAGTGAGTATACAAAAGTTTACATTGTGTTAAAGTTATTTAATCAACATCGTATCATGTACGCTTAGTAAACTTGAGTCTCCATCTTTACCTGTGTCGTTTCTCTTCCATTTTGACAGTGATTAATATAATATTTTCCGAGTTATTTTTCGCTAGAACAGGCAGCAAACTTCAATTTAAGTCAAGCATTGTGTTAGAGAAAACATCAGGAAAGGGGTTGATGTCTGTTATATATATATATATATATATATATATATATATATATATATATATATATATATATATATATATATATATATATATATATATATATATTAGGTAGGTCCGTGCTGCAGAGCGTCAACACATAGAAAGCTTGTCACAAGATATGGCGGTATGCTTGTTGCAATGTTGAAGATGTGCAGTATTCGTGTATTGAATAAAAAATCCGGTTTTTTATTGTCAAATATTACTATATACATGTACATGTGTAGAAAATTACCAAATCAAACAAAGTATACATTTTGATCATTTCGAAATTGCCTGACATATTTATTCTCTCATTTAATCAATATTAAAACGTACTGGGAATTTAGATCAATTAGCAAACTATATACCAAGAACGTTGTTCAAGAAGGGTACTTTTAAATTCAAGAAAGATGTCAATTGTCACATGATCGTCGATTAAAACATTATTGACATACATATTCTCTTTAACAGGACGATTCCCAATCAAGAAGATAATCAAGAAGAGAGTCGCCCGACTACTGGGATATATGAAGAACTCGATGTCATGACAAACCCCAATCAAAATGACAGTTTAGATGTTAGTCTTTCCGAATCGGAAAGGCCAACTGACTACGCCCGACTACAACCGACCGATCCCCAAGGCGGCGTTAGAGACTCGGCGGCTGGGGTTTATGAAGAAATCGATGTCAGGGCAAATCACAACCATGAAGAGAGTCGTCCGGAAACAGAAAGGCCGGATAGTTACACCCACTTACAAAAGCCGGATGTCTACACCCGCTTACAACTGACCAACCCCCAACGTGATGCTAGCGATACGGCTGCTGGGGTATATATAGAAATCATTGGCCCAGTTTAAATATGAAATCTCAAGGCAATGCATGTGATTACATATGTGCTAGCATATTGTTTATCTCAAGGCAATGCATGTGATTACATATGTGCTAGAGTATTGTTTATCTCAAGGCAATGCATGTGATTACATATGGGCTAGAGTATTGTTTATCTCAAGGCAATGCATGTGATTACATATGTGCTAGAATGTTGTTTATCTCAGGACAATGCATGTGATTACATATGTGCTAGAATGTTGTTTATCTCAAGGCAATGCATGTGATTACATATGTGCTAGAGAATTGTTTAGACGTGTTTGCCCGCTACACAGCTGATACTGTAGAGATTAGATGAACAACTTATACACGATGTCAACAACACGACTACGACTATTTTAACCGTATCTTAATTGACATTCAAACGGTTTGTGTTTGCTTTAAGTTTAGGTTTGAGTAGAAAATGCCCCTGAAATTAGACAATTTTAGAAGTGCATATGGTCGTAGAAATTATCCCAGTGACACTGTCATACTATGCACAACACAAATCCCTATATTGGAAGACATTCTGTATATTACTTACACATTTCATTACACATTCTATTATACATTACATTGCACATTGTATTATTATTATTATTGTTGTATTATTACATTATATACCACACGTTATATACACTTTGCTACACATTATCACAATGAAAACATTTTCTAATATGATGCGTCTCTCTAATTCCGAGGTTGTCCATCAGCAATCCGGGGCAGACGTTGACAAAATGCTTGATTTCTAAATAGCGACATTTAGGCACGTGGCGCTTTGTAAGATGTGCTTATAAATAACTGCACCAGATGGCAGCACAAATCGTACTACGCCGTCGGTCCAGCAATGTTGTTACTTCAAATGTCCACTTGGTGTCAGCACAACTTGAAAACAGTCGTTTCTGCAGTTTGCACTATTGACTGTAAACTGCGCGTTGCGCTACTACTGACTGTAAACTGTGCGTTGCGCTACTACTGACTGTAAACTGTGCGTTGCGCTACTACTGACTGCAAACTGTGCGTTGCGCTACTACTGACTGCAAACTGTGCGTTGCGCTACTACTGACTGTAAACTGTGCGTTGCGCTACTACTGACTGTAAACCGCGCGTTGCTATACTACTGACTGTAAACTGCGCGTTGCGCTACTACTGACTGTAAACTGTGCGTTGCGCTACTACTGACTGTAAACTGCGCGTTGCGATACTACTGACTGTAAATTGCGCGTTGCGATACTACTGACTGTAAACTGTGCGATTATTTCGTTGAGTATTTATAAAGAAATATATGGGAAGTTTGTAGCAACATATATTAAACATAATATCTAGCGTACAACAAATTATGTGTTTCTATGTATTCAAGGTATCCACATGTTCAGATTGTATTTTAGATACTCGTTCTTGTTATAGGCTACGCCTGCATAAAGCAGCATCCACTAAAACACAAACATAACCTTATCGTAGTTCCTAAACAATATAATAGAGTATAATAATAACAATAATATAATAGATGGTACTTTATTTAATTATCAGTACAACGCATTATTTACAAATATAACAATAACATAATTTACTATTCACTCGCATTTAAAGAAAACGATGGTCTAGCTAGACAGTAGAGAAAAGTTCCGCCTTGTAAACAAATTCGATTATGATGGTAATGAAAAAATGTCACAGAGAATAATTCCTATGCGTTCTTCGGTGCGTACTAGACGCAGTGACACTGACGTTGTTCGGTGCGTACTAGACGCAGTGACACTGACGTTGTTCGGTGCGTACTAGACGCAGTGACACTGACGTTGTTCGGTGCGTACTAGACGCAGTGACACTGACGTTGTTCGGTGCGTACTAGACGCAGTGACACTGACGTTGTTCGGTGCGTACTAGACGCAGTGACACTGACGTTGTTCGGTGCGTACTATAGACGCAGTGAAACTGACGTTGTTCGGTGCGTACTAGACGCAGTGAAACTGACGTTGTTGCTTGTTTCCAACAATTCGCACACCAGTACTACTCACGTCGGTGCTTTTAGATCGCTCTAACTTACCCATTCATCTTGACACCGCATCTGACGCAAATGTCAAAGCAACTGTAAAAAAACTCGTTGACCTTTCTTTCCGTCTCACGACATTTGACATGCGCTAGCGGTGTGCAGTTCCCGCGTCTTTAACCCTTTGTCGACCGGCTGTCGTTTGAAATTCGTAGAGAGTGGGAACGTCAGAATTGTGCAGGCGTCTGGTTAGTTAATATTCAGCATTAAACAATACTGGAGGAAGTGTTAAAGCGACATTATCTATAGTATCCAATCTTTCATCTCATGTTTGCACTAGTCGTGTGTTTCCCACGAATGCTATCAAATTGCTTAAGAATTCCAATTTTTTAATTCTATCTAATAAAGAATTTGTTTAGTTGCCTTGCGAATTTCTTTCCATTTTATTCGGAGGACCCAACATTCAAGAAAACGACTCAAAACGTGATCTTCACGTAAAAAAAATATTTATTAAAAATAACACAATGTACCATATTTTACACGAGGGGAGATATCCCGAGGGAGATAGTCAGATACCGTAGGACGTCTTACCCAGGGGTAAGATGCCCTAGGGCGTCTCCCCCAAGGAGGAGATACACTGTCACACTACATCAACATATTCGTGTATTCGGAAATGTTATTCTAATAAAACAAATGTGCACATTGTGCTACGTGAATTACTATATATATAATTAATAAATTGTAGCAACGTTTATTTTCTTTCATTATGATATACATAATCACCATCACCACTACTATCGACAGCTTCATGTATATAATAATCATCGTATTTAATTATGTTATAATTATCACCATCATCGTCGTCATCATCATCATCGTCGTCATCGTTATTTTCATGTATTTTCTTTCATTATTCATATTATCAGTATCACGTTGTTGTTGTTAAAAACATTCCCACCTTTGTGTGCAATTATTATTAATTTTAGTTATTTATTTATTTATTACATCGTTATAATATCGTTATAATATCGTTATAATATCGCATTACAAGTGGTGCGCGATGTGTATTTTATTAAACAAATGTACTGTGTTTTACTTGTACATACACATGTTTATAAAGAAATCATTGTAATAATAACTTATTTATATTATGAACGATGGTAGTTTTCTAATAATATCGATCGTTTGGTTCTGTATAATATAAACCATCAGGTATTTATTTAAGCGAATGAGCTTTTTCTGCTACATAGTATTTATAAAAAAAAGTCGGAAAAATAAATATTTCTGTGATTTTTTATTAGGCTTCAATTGTATAAATGGACAAACAAACAAAACATAACATTAGTGTTGGAACTAAAAAAAATACTACTCCGTAAACAACAATAAAATATACAAATACTATCAATGTACTGCTCTTATAGATATTAAAATGTTTCTAATGGTAATTTATTGACAGTTTATTAAGCAACATGTCCAAATGCACGTTGTTTATTAAAACTAATAACATTTGTTAATAGGATAAGATATAAAGGTTTTTAAGTAATGCAGTTGACAGCGAGACATATTTATTTTGTTGCGGCGTGAAACGTTTTATCTCGTAATTTTAAGCAGTTTTATTAACCGAGAAAGCATATAGTTTTAAAATAATGTTCAACTTCTTTACTTTAATAATCCCTGAAATGAAACAGTGTTGGTCTGGACCATAAAGCAGCGTTTAATACGTTTAATACTACGCATGAGAGGAGTACAATAACGACAGGTTTAATAAAACAATTGTTTTTAATGAGTGGCATTAATCACCTTTTGAGCATCAGCGCATATGCATATCTGAAATGCAATGTTATAATAATAGTAATAATTATGCTCACGTTACAGGTGCGAAATGAACCACGTGTGTTCCGCTTGTGTCATTCCGACGTGAACCACAAAATGAACAAATTAGACATTTCAATAAACAAACTGTATACCATCAGCTCGGTGAAAGGTAAAAATGAAAGTTAAATATGTTAATAAATAAACAGATAATAAAACGTCCACGTCATTAAAAATGAAAGTTAAATATGCTAATAAATAAACAGATAATAAAACGTCCACGTCATTAAAAATTAAAGTTAAATATGTTAATAAATAAACAGATAATAAAACGTCCACGTCATTAAAAATGAAAGTTAAATATGTTAATAAATAAAGAGATAATAAAAAGTCCACGTCATTAAAAAGTGCTTAAAATCAATAAATAATGACAGTATGCTACAAAAAAAGTTCCTTTCAATCAATGCCATAAATCACATTACGAAATATAAAAACAATTATTTCATGACATCGAGTGTACCATGCAGCACGTGGCTTGATAAACACATTACATATATAATCACCACATTTAATTGGAATTTCTTTTTAACTGAAGAGCATTTATTTTATCACAATCCACGATTATACTAACGGAAATTAAACCAGGCTAATATATGATCATTAAAATCTCTCGTAAAATATTTGCATGTGATATGATCGTGCATCTTTCCGCAATAAGAATACGTTTTTACGTATTAAAGTAGTCTACAAATATACTGATCTGTGTTTACGAATGTAGAAATCGCTTACTTATATATAACATGCATGTTTGATCTTCTTTTATGAATAATATAACTTTGTTAATCTAGTATGTTAATAAAATACATCAACGTTATCGATACTGTCAAAATGGGCTTAAATGTCATAAACATATTTAAATGTTGTTCGGATAGCAAAATATTGGTATTTTACTGGGGTAATTCGAACGGTTTTAGTTTGTAAAAGTTTTAGTTTGTAAAAGAAACTTTTATTTCATTTCATTATACAGTGACAACGTATTTGGAAACGGAAGAGATGACAAGGATGTTTTCCTATTAGGTGTGACGTCACATCCCCCTGTACCACAATGTTTCAGTTGAACATCCAATCTTACCACAGTAGACGTACGGTATGCTTTCTATTGTGACGTCACAACGCGCGTAAACGCCGCAAAACGCGTTTGTCCTTTGTTTGCCCGTTAATTGCACTGATAATGCCTGACGGGTATATGGTATATTGACTGCATTGTATACTATACGCATAAACCTGACGGGTATATCGTATATTGACTGCATTGTATACTATACGCATAAACCTGACGGGTATATCGTATATTGACTGCATTGTATACTATACGCATAAACCTGACGGGTATATCGTATATTGACTGCATTGTATACTATACGCATAAACCTGACGGGTATATCGTATATTGACTGCATTGCATACTATACGCATAAACCTCACGGGTATATCGTATATTGCATTGTATACTATATACGCATAAACCTGACGGGTATATGGTATACTGCGTTGTATACTATGCATAAACCTGACAGGTATATCGTATACTGCATTGTATAATATGCATAAACCGGACGGGTATGTCGTATACTGAATTGTATACTATATGCATAAACCTGGCGGGTGGTGGCGTTTTTTTAACATGAATTATAATTATGCAGCTGCAAAATGTCACCGAACAGTTTACAATTATAGACAGTATTCAAATTTCAAACCAACATGTGGAACTTATTTAATTACTTACCTATACTTACCTACCTACCTGCATACATATACATAGATACCTATCGACCTACCTACCTATACCTACCAACCTACCTACCTACCTACCTACCTATACCTACCAACCTACCGACCTACTTACTTACTTACTTATTTACTTTCGTTATAATTACGTTATTTACTTTATCTTTACGCTGATGCCGCGAAGCGTCGAGGAGAGTGTCTCACATAACCAGCCGTTAGGTGGCAGGCATGTCAGGTCGTTAGGTGGCAGGCATGTCAGGCCGTTAGTTGGCAGGCATGTCAGGCCGTTAGGTGGCAGGCATGTCAGGCCGTTAGTTGGCAGGCATGTCAGGCCGTTAGGTGGCAGGCATGTCAGGCCGTTAGTTGGCAGGCATGTCAGGCCGTTAGGTGGCAGGCATGTCAGGCCGTTAGATGGCAGGCATGTCAGGCCGTTAGGTGGCAGGCATGGCCGTTAGGTGGCAGTCATGGCCGGATGTCAGTTTGCGTTTTCTTAGTGTCTCTGTAACACCACCAGGGTGCCCAGCGTTGCAAATAATTTTCCTCTATTTCCAATGTCTTAATGTGTAATTTCTATATTTCTTACATGTTCACAAAACTCCAGTTTATGGAAGTTTTTTTGGATTCATCACTACAAAATTACTTTTTCTGTAGAAATCGATGATTTGGATATCTGATTGTGGTATGGCGTGAATCACTCCAAACCGTAATCAGATCGGCAAAATGTACGAATTTCGTGACGTAATGTTGAAAGTTGGGCAATGTACGTTTACTCATGTCATGTTACATAAGTATTACACTTCTGCTTTCGCCCTTTTCAATATATATATATATATATATATATATATATATATATATATATATATATATATATATATATATATATATATATATAT
This sequence comes from Lamellibrachia satsuma, assembly GCA_033239005.1. Lineage (NCBI taxonomy): Eukaryota > Metazoa > Annelida > Polychaeta > Sabellida > Siboglinidae > Lamellibrachia > Lamellibrachia satsuma. The sequence continues at coordinate 1,393,732 of BSQZ01000018.1, forward strand.
ATATATATATATATATATATATATATATATATATATATATATATATATATATATATATATATATATATATATATATATATATATATATATATATTATACTCTGTACTATTACTGCATCATGCTTGTAGTGGTAGAAATAAATTCAATACATTCAATTCAGTAAATATTCGTATATTTTATTAAAATATGTCTATGTTATTCCTGTAATTTTACTTGTGAATTTCTATGAGCCTATTTCCTATCAAGCTTAGACCAACAGTGGACGGACACAAAGCACCATCTACCCATGGTTACCTCGGCCGCAGTCTCTATTTGTATCCACAGGTTTTCACGTTGTTTCTTTATGTTAGTACAATTTACTATGATCAAGACGTATTCAGTACTATCGATTTTCTGTCAATTTCTAAAAACATATTTTTGCCATAATTCGTTTGTTTTCATTATATTAAAAAATGTTGGCATAATATATTTGTATGTGCATATATTGTAGGTATATCATTTGCTCTTTGTTTCCGTATTCTACATTCGTAATTATAAAAAAAAAATATTTATATGTGTATTTCTCAAAAATACGTATTTGCAAGCATCATGTTTGACGTAATTTTACTTCAAGATCGGAAATGACAATTATATTATCGTTAAAATGAATTGCTAGTAGTTAGATTAAATTAAATTAGATTAGATTAAATAATATAAATTACGAACTCGTTTAACTTGCCATGGTGCATGGTGCATGGTGCATGGTGCATGGTGCATGGTGATTAGCTGTTGTTGGTTAACATGTGAAGAAAACAATTTATTTAATCTGTGTTAGCTAAAAATTGGAATGCCTTCACTGACGTGACAAGATTACCTGTCAAATAATTGAATAATTACATAGTTAGTTACTACAGCATATTCTGTGTGCATGTCTTCGTATGTGGCTACATGAGTTGACATGCAATATTACACAAATCGATCCCTTTGTGTCAAGCGCGCTCAGTTGAGACGGCGTGTGTAATCGAGCACCGCCGTCCATCAATCAAACATCTCAATGGAATACGAAGCATTAGGACTGTTGCACAACCTGTCCACCATACGCAACTAGAATGGACTCGCCTCATTCCTTTGGCATCTTGCCAAAAAAACTAGCGCTGCCCAGCGCTGTTATCTTGGTGCGAGGGAAGTAACCGCGATCGCTTTACCGCCTTATCTTCGTAGCGTAGGGGGCAGGTGGGAAGGAAAGGGGACTATAAAAAGCGGCGCAGGAATATGTCATTACTACTTTAACCTTACGTTTCGCAGAAACGCAATCCCTGGCGGCGCACCGTCAGTGTGTTGCAAGAAGCCTATTCATTCACTAGCCAGATGCCAGTCTTTCTACGTACGCACGCAATACAGTCATTAGCGCTCATACAGAAACCCAGCAGCGTATAAATACTCTATGGCTGTACAACAATGCTAGTACACACGCATACCAGTCATGCTGTCAACGTGTGTTCGTGACGTTTTTACGCCTGCAAGGTCCCGGGCTTTGATTTTACGACTCGCCCATAACTGCGCTAGGGGCCCGCGCTAAATGCCACGTCTCGCTGACCTTCGCAGAAACGATCTACATATTTTTATCCATTTTCTTATATCACCAATACATTTAGGGTTCCAAAGGATTTTGGTTGGATTAACCAAGTTGCGGATTGTTTAAACGCTGAATATTGAAGCAAATATACTGAATAGAGATTGTTCCCAAACAAAGCATGCGGATTACCGAAGAAAACGGATTATCGAAGAACGTATAAACGAGACATGACAGTACTCATCTACAGTCTGAACTTACAACACGAACACATAGATACACCGCTTTCTACGAATGCAACATTTCTGCCAGATAATAAGTTATATCTTCTACAAAACGCCTATACTATTATTAAAATCACCCCCATCTAGGCCTACTAAGCCCAGCACAAAATCGAGACACTTAGCCCAAACGTGCAGCATAGATATGGGTTTCCTCAAAATGTCCTTTCAAGGGGACGAGGCCGATTAGTTGTGTAATACTGCACTGCCTCGGTTACTATCCCTTCCACTGTTCCCTATTACTGGGCTAGCCTCCCTGCTCCCCGTTCTGACACCCGCTTTCATAAATACGATGTTCTTTTCATCCAACCCCGAGCAATTCGCATATGGACCACCGCCCCGGCAAAATTTAGTGAACTAAAACAAAACAATGTTTTTTTTAATATCATCCTGAAATGAAACTTGCATCCAACAGTTTGTAGTTATCCATGTCTTAACCAACCCACACACACGTATCCACATATAGTATTGTAATGTTTTACTTGTTACGTCATAGCTACACACGTGACAGTCGCAGTTTTCCACTTGAATCGACTCGTTCACTGGAATGACATTTGAGTCGGCTATCGCCGTTTATCACAGTGCGTTAATTTTAGCTGCTAATTATCGCAGTTGGAGCCGGCTGTGGTGTAACGCGCTCTGAGTGACTATAAGTCCTGTCTAATCCGGGTTTAACAGGGACTCGGCCGCAGTACGCCCCACCAACACGAGTACAAGTAGATACGCTCAAACTCATTCAAATAATGTCCGAAAAATCGCTGTGATTCATAAATTTGACGACACTTCCTAGCTTTTCCATTGAATAGCTATATTATACGTGTAATGTTTTTTTTAAAGCCTGGGTCATGTATTAATGTTTTTTATTGAAAATATTTTCATGTACGCGCGTTTTACATGTATTTTCGTAATATTGCCAACTTTCGGACGGTTGGGAATTACACATAACATATTCGTGGTCATAACTGACTTTACAACGACCGTCTACTGTGAGTCTAACGTCTAGTGTTTCATCACACGTTTTGGGTGAACTTCATTTATTATTTTATTTTTTTATTAAAATGTATTTCACTAGAGAAACACATTATTTTATATTATCTCTCGTAAAACATATAGACGCACTTCAAATTACACTTTTGTGAGGGACATTTACAGATACCAGTGTCATGTGACTACATTCCTTTGTTGAGAAATATGCACTTATTTTTTATGCCTTGTAATTTTGCCTGATTAAATCGATGATATTAAAACTGAGAGCGAAACGTGTTTTTAAGACAACTGCGGGATAACAGCTCGACCCACTTTAAAAGTTCATATAATAACTAAGCATGGCAATGATATAAAAACAGCTCAAATCTCGCCAAATCTGCTGAAAATCACACATCAAAAGACCACTGCGCATATCGTGTAACATTTAATTTATCCAAATAAAATGCGCCTCTATTTCACATAATAATACTTGGCCTCTGTAGGCGCTATGTTACTTAAGGGTCACGAAAGCTAACTACATTCGTGGCGTATTTGGGCGGCATTGAGTCGTGGCCCCTTTGGCTTTTTGTCAACGTTTTCCGTATTTCCCCTTGTGCCGTGACATGTATGAGGAACTAATGGGTACGCTTGCCCCCCCACCCCACCCCCACCCTCCACCCCACCCCGCGTTTGCCCCTACCCCTGTAAGATCCTACATACGCCACTGCTAACCATATTTAGGTACTAGGTCGTTTTTTGTCGTTATACAACTATATTTGACCCGAACGACCTGTAGACACATTGTTGATAAAACAGGCCGGGTTGTACAACGCCTTGTTTACCTCCGAAACAGCGACTGCTTCACTGATTCCACGAATCTGCCGTCTGTTAATTTCAACCGCTTGTTATTTTCCACTATATCTTCACAAAGGCTGACAGTAATCTTGATAACACGGCCCGGCGCGTGCTGATTTCATCCGATTTTCTGATAAAGCACGGTTACATCGATCGCGCGATTATAGCTGTTGGCGTTGTTCAGCAGAGCATTTATTCGCTTCCGGCCATATTAAAATTAAATATGCTTGTATAACGTCAGCATTGCCAGCATTTTTTTCGTAACCTGTTTACTAACCAGCCGTTTCACCATGCAGGCAAGTTCCATAAAAACGGTGTAATGCATTTTTATGTTATCATATATGTCACGCAAGTTCAACAGTATCGATATAATAATATTATGTTTTCATGGCATTTCTTATTTTATCAGCTCTGTTGCTATTATCATGTGATTTCTTTACCCACTGCTAACGTTTTATCCCATAAAGTTTTATTTCTGAATGAAGAACATTTATTTTGCGACACCAAAAGAAGCCAGTGATTTCGGGTGCGAGAACCAGGGTCATTGTGGCTTTTCGTCTTTCGCATAGGCTCTGACAAACGGCCACGTAATAAACAAACCCACTGTACTTGAGACACAAAAGGTGACGTGATAGAATATTGAATACTTGTGGTGTTTTGTCATGAAATATATTCACGTATGCCTTGTAGCGCACATGTAAAGCCTTGTTAAAATGAGGCTGCGATAACGATATTTTATATGATTTTATATATATATATATATATATATATATATATATATATATATATATATATATATATATATATATATATATATATATATATATATATATATATATATATATATATATATATATATATTTAAAGTAAGAACGTAGTATGATTTGAATATCTGCACGTTTCAATCGGTACCTGACAAGTCAAGGGCTCTCCGTGTACACGGGCCCTCCATGTACAACCACTATTTATTTTCACATTTACACCAATATCAAAAACCGTTCAGGTCATTCGGTGATTTGTCCAAAAAAATTATTTTTAAATCGAATTTGTTGATAGCTATAATTATCCTTTTACAAAAAAACCTGGTAGAAATATATGGGCAAAGTCTCTATATTTCTCCATGAAATCTAATATAGAAAATGTTCCCATCATAAGTCGCCCAAAACGACCAAGAATATATAATTATGCGTTCTCGGACCTACCATTATTGGTCCCCCTATTTGCTGCGAACCGCTGCTACAAATCGTTGTATAGAGCCTATGTATGTTGTATAGGGCCTATGTATGTTGTATAGGGCCTATGTATGTTGTATAGGGCCTATGCATGTTCCAACATAGTAGTCTTCCCCATTCAAATATATTTTCTACGATGCAAACAAATCTCCAGCACTTCATTTACAGCTAACTCTCGCTATACGGAGATTGTTCCATATATATATATATATATATATATATATATATATATATATATATATATATATATATATATATATATATATATATATATATATATATATATATATATATATATATATATATATATATATATATATATATATATATATATATATATATATATATATATATATATTATGTATTGTATGTTCCTTACATCCCTGTGTAGGAGGGAAGGGTGATCCAAATAGCAGGAATGCAGAACCGGGATTTCAAAGTAGTTCCTTTTAAAAGGTTTCTGCATGCATTAGGAGCTCACATATAGCCACAGTATATATGTGCCGTAGACGCCGCAGTAAGATAGTCATATGTCACCCGTGTAGTAACTTGTCATACAATACGTAAATCATATCTACACCAGCTGTGTGGTTCCTGCAAAGTGGGTGGAGGTTTTTTTTATCAATCCCATGCATACTCCAGTAAGATTATCTACTTTTACTGTTCATCTATATGTGTAAACAGTGAGTGGCGCTGTTGTATTAAATACGCTATTACATTTACTGTTCATCAGTGTGTGTAAACAGTGAGTGGCGCTGTTGTATTAAATACGCTATTACATTTACTGTTCATCAGTGTGTGTAAACAGTGAGTGGCGCTGGTGTATTAAATACGTTATTACATTTACTGTTCATCAGTGTGTGTAAACAGTGAGTGGCGCTGGTGTATTAAATGCATTATTACATTTACTGTTCATCAGTGTGTGTAAACAGTGAGTGGCGCTGGTGTATTAAATACATTATTACATTTACTGTTCATCAGTGTGTGTAAACAGTGAGTGGCGCTGGTGTATTAAATACGCTATTACATTTACTGTTCATCAGTGTGTGTAAACAGTGAGTGGCGCTGGTGTATTAAATACGTTATTACATTTACTGTTCATCAGTGTGTGTAAACAGTGCGTGGCGCTGGTGTATTAAATACGCTATTACATTTACTGTTCATCAGTGTGTGTAAACAGTGAGTGGCGCTGGTGTATTAAATACGTTATTACATTTACAACACTGAATACCTGGGAAGGGAAATGTACAGAAAGCTATGTCCATTTCGTATCTTTTTTCCACAATAATGTGCTGTAGGACCAGTAATGCATAATTAAGTTAACTAAACTGTATCGCAATTCATGTAAACGCATTGTTACTAGTTCTTTTGCCTTAGCATTATTTCCACATTTAGTTTCTTCTATAGCTGGTCTGAAACCACGTAGACGAACGAATGTTTGGACAGGAAAGGGAAAATCGAACTTTTACATAACCCCCTAACGAATGCCACGTAAATCATCCGAACGTATCAAGACAAGTTTTTACGTCCCACTTGGATGATTAAAACTAATACATATTTTTGGCACGGCCCGTAACAGCGTAACTCGTGTAACTCGCGTAACTCGTGTAACTCCACAAGTTATGTTAAGACCTAAATCCTGTACATCAATTTCCAGAAATATTTTTATCTCGGAGTAGTGCCTACTGGTTGGTTGCCTCGGTATAAATATGGACTGCGTAGTGCTATATGTTATAGGCAATATGCATAAAGCATCACTTATATATGTGGTGCTAGACAGGCTATAAACTCCACCTATATAACAACAGACAGGCCGGTGAGGTTGGAGACTGACGTTCTTCGTATATAACACTAGACAGGCCGTAGACTGATGCTACTTGTGTGTAACGATAGACAGGCCGCAGACTGGTGCTATACTCGTATATAACACTAGACAAGTCGCATACTGATGCTACTCGTATAAAACGTTAGTCAACCGTAGACTGACACTACTCGTATAAACCGCCAGACAAGTCGCATACTGATGCTATTCGTATAAACCGTTAGACAGGCGGCAAACTGGTGCTACTCGTGTAGACAGGCCGCAGACTGACGCTCCTCGTATATAACGCATTGACAGGCCGCACACTGACGCTCCTCGTATATAACACTGGACAGGCCGCAGATTGACGCTCCTCGTATATAATACTGCACAGGCCGCAGACTGACGCTCCTCGTATATAATACTGCACAGGCCGCAGACTGACGCTCCTCGTATATAATACTGCACAGGCCGCAGACTGATTGCTCCTCGCTAGACAAGCCGTAGACTGATGCCATTCGAATATAACGCTAGACAAGCCGTATAGACTGATGCCATTCCTATACAGGCCGGTCCAGGATTGATAACCTGAGCCGAAGCCGAGTGTTGAAGTCTCGCATAGGGTGATCGGTTTGTCTTATTTCTGCAGCGTCGGATGTCTCGTGATTATAACACTTTATAGCACATTTCACTTCATTCTCTTGCCTACTCTCATTCCAACCCGGAAGTACTTGTCAGGTTGAAGCATGCTCTCTGAGATGTTTCTCACCAAAAGTGGTTTACAGAGTGCAACTATCCGGATTGCGTTCCTGCTGTTGGACTATGTAAATATAAGCAGTTCTAATAATAAAAAATGTGATGTGCGTTGGTCGGTCAATAGTCCCCTTTGATTATCACACAAACATTGAACATTTAATTTTTTTATTTTTCCGTTTTATAATAATCGGATTTCCATTCACTTCATTGACAATACGTGTACATGCAGTGCCTCAAATTTTTCAATTTTTTTTATTAGTGTATGGGTGGGTGGGGTTAGTCATATCTAATTGTTTTATTATTGGAATATTTATTTTTACAAAACTCTTCACTCACTTCAAATGCAGTTCTGCTTTTTTGCCTAGGATTCTTCCAGATCCATTGGGATCGTTTTATTACCTCGGGACTGTGCCAGGGAAAATGTTACATTCCACTCTGGGTAAAAGTTCAACATAATACTGTATCTCACCCACCCAACATATCAATCTGAATTTCTGAACTTATAATCAGCAAATCTTAATTAATTGCATTACGCGTGGGCTTTGAAATTATTTTGAGAATAAAAATTACTTAGAAAATATTTGAGGCACACTTGAGGCGTGTGACATTTGTGTTTAAATTTCTAGTTGTCGGCAGCATAACCGAGTGTCAGTTACGGGAGGATCCCTGGTGTACGGATACTGAATCTCGTTTATTTGGGCGACACGTGACCGGAAACGTCTTCCATGTTGATTTTCTCGAAAACAAAATTACAGATTTGAAGAAAACGTTTCTGCAGGTCAATGACAAGACAAAAGGGATGACATCACCATTGCATTGGTTTTCACATAAGCATCCATCATAGTGTTTATTTGGATTCCTGCATGGAAACATTTTCCTACAATTTTCTTTTAAATGTCACAACATATTTCCGTCAATAAACACACGTGTTGTGTGAAATTCGTAAAAATTACCTGCTTCGGTTTTCAAAAAACGTAGACAAAGCTGATACCCGTCAATTCGACCGTGCCCGGTGACTGATTTGGAGATGTTGATGTGATACGCGTGGGACCATTGTATGTTCATTGCCATCAAATGTACATAAAACATTAGCTTTATTCCGATGTAAAAGTGCGCCGAATAAATTCAATCACCAAACGCAATTTTCCTTTTCACAGGGACTCTTCGTGGGTAATTGCGGACGGATCGTAACTGACAGTTAAACTGTGGTATGTGGCCCAAAACTGACGTGTCCAGTTTTTATATAAACCGATTCGTAGCTTTGTGTCCAGTGCGGAATTGCCTGAGTTAGACCAGTTAAGACGAGCGATTAGTTGCCCATTTGGTCGGGCGACACCGTATCGCACAACAAAACGCAGCTAAATTATGTGCTCGTTCACAAACGCAACGTATGTAGCCACTGCAAGTGCGACCTATTTATGGGCGCCAATCCCCAATACAATTGACTTATGATTAAAGGTCATGGCCGATACACTTGCATTCGGTGGTGACAGTCGCTTATTGGTCACTGACTTAAACTGTCGCCCGAATTGGACCCAGTCGCCATTCCAGCGACACAGTTGTAGCCACAAATTGGCCTCGTTAATCGCGAAGGTTTTCACACGAACGATTAATTGTCCGATTGGTCGGGCGACAATGTGTTTAATCGCTCGTGTGAACGGGCCTTTACTTTTAACATTGGTTTCAATGTTGAAATAATAATGATGTGTAGCTACTAGCTAGCCATGGTTCCCGAGCGTCCACGTACATGTCTGAGACAACCTCTATCGCCGCCGCCTGTGCTGCGGGACCTGACTGTTTTAGCGCGAGCTTCGTTTGCCACCTGCGTCGGTGGAGATTACGGAGATAATGATTTGCTCAGCCTCGACGTGGACTGTCATCCTCGTGACCCACGGGTGGCTCTACCCTCGTGACCCACGGGTGGCTCTACCCTCGTGACCCACGGGTGGTTCTACATCAACCCTGGGAGAAAGGTTATTGTTATAGAAACGTGGATTTGTACTTAGTCCCACTTGCTTTCTTAACCAATGATATTACGAGCTTTCAGAACTTTGGTCCACATACGTGCACTTAGTGTGGGTGGGTTGGTTGGAAGGGTGGGTGTGGTCATTCCTATCCAAAAAATGGCTTATTGACATGTTATATTTACCAAGCCCCTTATCATTAACTTTTCGGGAATTTGTATTTCGACAATGCTTGGAGCTCCCTGACCCCCGACCCCCGATCCCTGTCCCCGACCCCCGATTACACCATAGACCTTGGCTGCCGTTACATCATTTGTTCTGACGCAATGGTTCAGTGTTGCTGATGCCATTCACCGTCACCTCCTCGGAGCGTTGGCTTGTGTAGACATCTAGAACCGTTCGGGACACCGCCATGGTGATGACGCTGATTGAAGATACTGCGTATACACACCAACAGTTAAATACGTATACTATTAATCATCTGTTTTGCAACATGACCCATGATTAAATACGTATGTTATTAATTGTCTGTTTTGCAACATGACAGCACAAACAAATAGGCTGTGCGACAATTGTTTCACGTAATATTTTCAGCAACACTTTTCAAGTACAACCTTCGCCACATTGACAGTAGGCTCGCGTAGGAGAACCAAGGAAAACAGAATCAGCCGTTTACTAGAATAATATATTGACTGAAATTGAATCATAAAAAACGCCATTTAAATTAATCAGACAAATTGTCTGAACCGAGGTGATTCTATTAAAAGGGGCCCACTGTGCGGCCATTACGTCAGTCTTTTTAATTTTAAATTGTCTTTGTATTAGACGTTATTTTGTGCGCTAAACAATCTGCTACTTGCACGCAGCCTTGCACATCGCGTGACTCTGGCCCGAAGCAAATAAGGTCGATAAATAATTCGTAACACGCATCTGCCGGGTGTAAACGAGACTGCTGCGGCGCCGTTGGCGACGCGCCAAATGAGAAAAAGCGCGCGTTCGCTGACGTCAAGAGACCGCGATTAAGGGGTCGAAATACACATAAGGGACCATGTCAAAAAAAAAAATTTCCGATAAAACATAACTTATTAGTTTGGTTTGTGGTGGTCGGGAGCATCAATAATTAGACATAATTACTAAAGTATTTAATTAGTACAATTATTACTTTTTTGTGATATTAAAAAAATACCATGCATTTACCAAGATAAAAACAATTATCTATGCTAAATTATGTATCTGAAATATTAAATATGCTTGAAATTTTGATACGACCCCAAATGCCAACCTTCCGTCCCACTCTGGAAGTTGTACAAAAACCTCTCTCTCAGTAGATACATATAACAATAAACATGAGTGTGTAAAGGTTCCTCCTCAATGAGTGTGTAAAGGTTCCTCCTCAATGAGTGTGTAAAGGTTCCTCCTCAATGAGTGTGTAAAGGTTCCTCCTCAATGAGTGTGTAAAGGTTCCTCCTCAATGAGTGTGTAAAGGTTCCTCCTCAATGAGTGTGTAAAGGTTCCTCCTCAATGAGTGTGTAAAGGTTCCTCCTCAATGAGTGTGTAAAGGTTCCTCCTCAATGAGTGTGTAAAGGTTCCTCCTCAATTGGATTTTTTTCGCTCGTCTCGTTTCAGAATAATTTCGCGATAAATCGGACCTATCTAGTATCCACTACAACATGCTAACTCATTTATGCAAATATGTTAGTTAGTTTTGACGAAGTTATCGGGTAAACTATTAAATTATTTTCGACTCAATCGAAATTCGCCCAAAACGGCAAAAGTGGCTCCTCATCTGAATAATGCTCAGTAGTGGTCTGTGGTCCAAAGAAATGTGTTCGTCGGTGAGTTGCTATTTTTCAATAAATAGCTATAAGCAGACAGACATAACTTATGACACACCCCCTAACAGTGCCTGCGGGTAATTACGCCCTTAGTCCAGATTTACATATAGGTCCGGGTATCAAACGTAACTCTTTTTCTCCGTATGTATTAATTACATTACATTATAACTACGTTAGTGCGAGCAAGTGTAGATATATTAATACAGTTTTGAAATGATCCCGCGACACCCCCAAATAATTGGTAAGGAAGTCTCCTATATCTCCCACGTTTTCCGCCCTTATTTGTGCTTATATCAATATTGAACAAAAGTGTTATCCAAAGCAAAAAATAAAACACCCAGATGGTAAATGGACAAGGAAGCCAATAACTTATCGATAGTCCAACGATTATTTATCTCGGTGTAATCCACCATTCTGAGATGTTAGTCAATTTTCTTTTTAAACATATTCACGCCGCTAGCATTCACACACTCAGTAGATATTGTGTTCAATTCATTTATCGATCTCTTTGAGAATGAATACTTTCTGATATCCAACCTACACTGATCCTTCACTAACGTTACCCCGTAATTAAATTAAAAGTTTACTTTAATCTCCTCTTAATGTCCATATCTCTAGTTTTGTTAAACCACGTTCTCTTACCGTTTTCCATAAAATATTGTTCGTTGTTGTTCGGTCGATCATGTTTCTATTCTCGATATTTATAAATTAGTAACACGAACTGTAGAATACGACATTGTCGTGGTTTCTGCAGAATGTGCTATTCGGGAGAATATTGCTGCTACATTAAAAAAATAATTAAATGAATTACGATGCGTTACGTAATGCTGATTCGTGTATTAATTGTTGTCTTCGGTTGTTATTGGTTCAATGCAATTGTTTTATAATGTTATATAATGTTTTATTATATTACAAAGAAAACTGTTTAGCATGATTTTTCAACAGTGAAAAAATTCGTTTTCTAATATAATCTTACAATTACCTTCATTGCAGTTAAAATGAAAATATTCATCAAATAAATGTTCCTTTTTAAATAAATCTATGTCATCGGTTTTTTTCAATCTGCGTAAGTTTTAAACATTTTGTAAATATATATATATATATATATATATATATATATATATATATTTACAAAATGTTTAAAACTTACGCAGATTGAAAAACGATGACATAGATTTATATATATATATATATATATATATATATATATATATATATATATATATATATATATATATATATATATATATATATATATATATATATATATATATATATATATATATATATACATATATATATATATATATATATATATATATATACATATATATACATATATATATACATATATATATATATATATATATATATATATATATATATATATATATATATATATATATATATATATATATATATATATATATATATATATATATATATATATATATATATATATATATATATATATAGGTGTAGTACATTAATTAATGATTATAGTTAGATTTTGTTTCATTACACATCATACGTAATTCTTTACAACTGACAGAAAACCGAACATATTGCCGGTGTGAGATTGTAAATGGACCCCCATTGTATGTGGATAATAAACACATAACAAAATCCATTTTTCATAACGGGGCGTACATAATCCAATGTGGTCAATGGACCCGTACATAATCCACTGTGGTCAGTGGACCCGTACATAATCCACTGCGGTAAATGGACCGTACATAATCCACTATGGTAAATGGACCCCAGAATTTTGCAACATCGTATAGTATCATCTGAGTATATCTTTCCCGCCTTTCTTTTTACCTTTCATTTACCTCCTTTCAATTCCTTATTCCTTCATTTATTTTTCAGAGCATTTCATTCACAATAAAAATACCACATACATATGAAGGGTATCCAAATAATGATCAATTGGAAGCTTCCATATTATCAACTCTGTTATTGGCACAGTTCGTCCCACAAAACTCGATTTTTCATTGGCAGACCATCCAAACAGACCATCCAAACACCCAACGAATAGTTGTTGAAAACACGAGAGTTTTTACTGTTCAAGACAATTGGTCGCCACGGCGCGTGTATTTAGTATATATATCTCTTTGGAATTTTCGTGTAACGACGACGAGAAAAATCTGTATAATGAGTAGAGTGCGACTGCATATAGGCGTTCCATGGTCGACATCGAGACATTTCTGCATTTTTTTCTTATCCATGTAACTTATTTCTTATCATTATTAGTATTGTTATTGTTGTTATTATTATTATTATTATTATCATCATCATCATCGTCATTATTATTATTAAAATTATCATAGACATTATCATCATTATTATTATTATCATCATCATCATCATCATCATAGTCGTCGTCGTCATTGTTGTCGTCGCCATCGTCATCACATCATCATCACTATGATATTATTATTATTATTAACGTTATTAACGTTATTAACATTACTAATGTCGTCGTCGTCGTCGCCACAGCCGGCCAGTGTATGTCTCACCCCCCCCCCCCCCAGTGCTTGGATGTTATATTGAGAGACAACGTGAAGAATGTTTCTACACAAATGATTACAATAATGATTATTTAGCAAAACTGACGTCAAGACCTTTGGAGTTTACACGTCATCGCCATTCGCGCAGTAACAAAAGTATAAACAGTAAAACAAGTGATGTTGTTCGGTTAATCGCTGACATCAACGCACAGAACTATGCATTTTCAGTTTCTTTACGCAATATACAAATTGAGTAAGTACACAGTAATTCACGTATTTCGGGGTTTTGCCTGAATTCCAAATTGAATACTTTATTAGCATATGTCTAAATGATCGGCATAAATCTTTAATTTTGAGAATTGCAAAATACATACACACAAAAAAAACCACGCACGCACGCACACATCCACGCACGCAGCAGGCACGCATGTACGCACACAGTACAGTAATATTAATGTATCGATAAACGCACAAATTACACGGACATGTACAACAAGTCATATGGATGTAATTACTTTACTAGGTTTTTTTTACGCAATGCAACATTAAACTGATTGATTTTCTTGAAGTATTCTACGGTGAATGAAAAGACAACAATTGTAATAATTCTACACAGCACACCAGGATATTTTCTACACAACACACCATGTTACTTTCTACACAACACACCAGGTTACTTTCTACACAGCACACCAGGTTACTTTCTACACAACACACCAGGTTACTTTCTACACAACACACCAGGTTACTTTCTACACAGCACACCAGGTTACTTACTACAGAGCACACCAGGTTACTTTCTACTCAGCGCACCAGGTTACTTTCTACACAACATAACAGGTTACTCTCTACATAGCATACCAGGTTACTTTCTACACAGCACACCAGGTTACTTTCTACACAGCGCACCAGGTTACTTTCTACACAGCATACCAGGTTACTCTCTACATAGCATACCAGGTTACTTTCTACACAACATACCAGGTCATAACGCCGGCGTCCACGAGGTGACGAACACAGACAAGGCACAGTGACGAGAGATGTGCTGCGCACGTCAACGTCGCCAAAGTTTACGCTTTTTACAGTCTGCGCTAACACGCAATGAGAACTTACACGCAGTGAGAACTTACACGCAATGAACGACGCACGGGAACTTGTTGCTGGAAGTCAACAAAAAATTGTAAGCGCTCGTGAATATATTTGATAGTAAATTAACTACTCTAGTTTCATGTAACTGTGATGGCACGCGCGTTAACGCACACACGTGTATACTGAGGTGTTCAACACATTGCCCTATGGTGTGTCTTTTTTTGCTGTGGAGGACTTAGGGGTGGGTAAAGGGGTTTGCTTGAAGTCCTTTATGATCGAACCCCCGATTCACAAAGGTACCTGTTTTTTTTTCGAAATCCCTTGTTCGATCTGCCCGCTGGTGGACGCAGAGAGAGAGAGAGTCTATACATATTGTAATGTCACAATCGTACTCAGTCACACGCACTTAGAACCCGTTGCCACCGTTTATAATAAAATAATTATGGTATATATTGTAAAGTCACAATTGTATAATTACAATCAAATACATTACATATTGTAAAGTCACAATCGTATTCAGTCACACGCATTTAACCTCATTGCCACTGTCCAGTAACAGTTATTAGCAGTCAATCATTTTAAGTTTTTTCGATTTTACCCATTATTTGATCACTGCTTACTTTCCCATGTGCGACAATGTTAACATGCATGTTCATGTTTTAAAGCTGATCGCCAATTTTTATTTTGAATAGGCAACTATGTTAGTGTTATTCATTCATCAACCTGATGAACCATCAAATTCTGTCATTTTCTCTCTCTCTCAAAAATCATAAATCAATATACAAAACTGTCCTCATCATTTGACGTCCAAAAGAATTAGGGACAAGGTATCCTATACACCGGGGGGGGGGTACTCCCTATCCTGAGGTATACATGTATGTGCCGCGCAAATGCCCCTGTTTTTGGCCATTTTTTTCTGTCTGTCCGCAGATAAAATGTAAAGTGTCTTTCTTTGTGCCCCAATTAAACCTGATAAATCTCTCTTTCATCGAAGAGGAAATTTCCCAATGAAAACGTTCCGCCCGGGCTTACCTTACACTTATAGATATTAGATAAATTGTTCAATAATTCTCTCTTGGTGACCCTAAATTTCTTGATTTCTCTCTCTCTCTCTCCTTCTCTCTCTCTCTCTCCTTCTCTCTCTCTCTCTCTCTCTCTTTCTCTCTCTCTCTCTCTCTCTCTCTCTCTCTCTCTCTCTCTCTCTCTCTCTCTCTCTCTCTCTCTCTCTCTCTCTCTCTCTCTCTCTCTCTCTCTCTCTCTCTCTCTCTCTCTCTCTCTCTCTCTCTCTCTCTCTCTCTCTCTCTCTCTCTCTCTCTCTCTCTCTCTCTCTCTCTCTCACCATATCACTGTCCCTGTTCTAGACACCAACAAATTGCCGTCTCAAAACCACTGGCACTTCATTCCTACAACATAAACCCGGAAGTAAACAGAGATCTGTCCCCGTCTACACAACACGAACACGTTGTAAATAAACATCGCCACCTGTTGTTTTTCTGTGTACACGACTTTTGACCTGTACCCTGCGTGTATGACCTGACTTCAACTACTGGCACGCATTTCATGAAACCAAACACCGCGAACCTACTTGGCCCGCGACGACGTAAATGAATGGCGAAATTCCGTTCCAGTTGAATTTAACGATAACAATACAATGAATAGTGGTATTCCTTTCTAAATGAAATCGAAGCGTACAGTGTCTGCAGTGTAATTCACTTTCCGGTTGAATTTGAAGAAAATAATGACTACTGAGTGGAATTCCTTTACTGTAGAACCCGAAGAGAAACAATTGAATGAACTTGGAAACACGCGAACCGGAAATACGTAGTTTGTTGCTGACACTGTGCGATTGTATTCGGCGTTGGAGTTCACATTTCATGGCTGATCGTACTGAGATAAAGTTCAACAAGATTAGCACAGAACGCGAGCGGTTTAAGGGCCGACTGTTCCAGGAGAACAGGTCGGGTAATAAGATGCAAAGATGCAAAATCGTATAGTTTTTATTGTAAAATCATGTTATACAGTAAAACTATACATATTATATTCTTGCATCTTACTCTTAATATCTCTTACATCTTAATTTTTAGTCTACATTTCATTTCTCTGCTATGAAAACATTGAGTTTGTTGCCACCAGTTTAATACAATTCATGCGCATGAGAAATACTGAAAATGCGTGTCACGCAGAGGTTTAACAGTTAATTAAAATAACAGAGTTATTTGTTATTTGAATTAATTGTTATGTATTTTAAGACTTTTATATACGTCTGTGTAATTGGACAAGGGACGCCAGACCTCGACTTGATTTAAGACAATTCAGAAATTAAATCAGAAAGTTCAGAACACATAGCAAGTGTTTATTTAAAAATATACATCTTAGTACATCAACAGATATATTTCACATTAAAATTGTGTTTGTATAATAAAAACAGTAAGATTACTTGAAAACAATAAATAATTTAGAAAATAGCTAAGAAAATCATTATATTCTTGCACACCGGTCTTACTATAATATATACTTTATATATCTTAAAATAACAATAAATATCCAGTTTTCAGCTAAATGTTTCCTGTTAATGTTTATGTACGATGCAGAGGTTGGTGTGTCAGACGCGTGACTGGGGGACAGGTGTGTCAGACGAAGGACTGGGGGACAGGTGTGTCAGACGAGGGACTGGGGGACAGGTGTGTCAGACGCGTGACTGGGGGACAGGTGTGTCAGACGCGTGACTGGGGGACAGGTGTGTCAGACGCATGACTGGGGGACAGGTGTGTCAGACGAGGGACTGGGGGACAGGTGTGTCAGACGCGTGACTGGGGGACAGGTGTGTCAGACGAGGGACTGGGGGATAGGTGTGTTAGACGAGGGACTGGGGGCCAGGTGTGTCAGACGAGGGACTGGCGGACAGGTGTGTCAGACGCGTGACTGGGGGACAGGTGTGTCAGATGCGGGACTGGGGGACAAGTGTGTCAGACGAGGGACTGGCTGGGAGGGTGATCCCGGGCGCCCCTAAATCTGCGCCTGTTATACATCGGTTGTTAAATCTCCATTGCAAGGGATTTGTTCTACCCGACAGTTTATTGATAAATTATTATTAACAAAACCTACACATGCACGTAAATCTAATAAGCAAACAGTTTACTATCTATCTATCTATCTATCTATCTATCTATCTATCTATCTATCTATCTATCTATCTATCTATCTATCTATATATCTATCTATCTATCTATCTATCTATCTATCTATCTATCTATCTATATATCTATCTATCTATATATCTATCTATCTATCTATCTATATATCTATCTATCTATCTATATATATATATACAGCAGGCACACATGATCATATATATATATATATATATATATATATTATATATATATATATATATATATATATATATATATATATATATATATATATATATATATATATATATATATATATATATATATATATATATATATATATATATATATATATACATGTATATATATATATGTATATATATATATATATACACACACACACACACACACACACACACACACACACACACACACACACACACACACACACACACACACAAACACACACACGCACACACACACATAGCAGGCACACATGATCAATCGCGGTTCATAGATAAACGTAACCACTTAGCAAAAACTTTTTTTTTTAATTATCATGTGACCGCAATGCAGATGTTCAGTTATTGCTGTTGAAATATTGTTATTAATATTACGTAAACAATGTATTTATCGCGATATGGTCCAAAGTGACAGTTCCTATATAGTGTTGGACTTATCCCTGGCGCAATTGTCGCTACAACCAAAAATACTGTGCCGCGACATTTCTCAGGTGATGACGTGTCGCTGTCTTCGTCTAACACAAAACGTCGGGTGCTGAATAAATGTCGTATGACCAAATGTCGAATGACCAAATCCCGCATGCCGAAATATTGCGTAATCGAATGTCGGGTGCAGATATGTCGTAAACCAAAAGTCGTTTGGCCAAATATTTGGTAGTCCAATGTCGCAGAAAGTATTTAGAAGGCCACAACAGATTTAAAACATTTGTAGTATGAACTGTTAATGTTTGCATTAACGCAATAAATGTAGACAGTTAAATATAACAAGTTTTTTAACCAGTTAAATACGAACATTTATGAACATTTCTCAATTGCGTAGAACACTAATTTATGTTTTATTTCGCATTCATGTTACTACAGTGTGTGTTCCGTGTATAATGGTTGTTTCCCAAACGCTCTGTCTTTTGCAATTACTAAAGTACATTAGACCCTATATAGAGCGTATTTTGCAGAAGAAATTTAGATACAAGAAGAACGAACGTCAATGTCGCTGGTTTGATCAGACGTTAATGAAAACTGAGATGAATTTTTAAATGTCTTCGCAAATGACACACGCGTCGGAAAACGGACTTCGTGTATTTATTTAGTGAAACTCGATGTGGAGAAAGCAATGACACAGATCAACAGATCAACAGATCAACAGACAAAGCGACAAACATTCCAACGCTACAAATAGTGCTTCTTTATCCTTTCACGAAACTTCCGTCAACACAATTAATTTTTATATTATATAGCTATATTATATAGCGCCCTTTTCAGCCCTATCTGCTCAATTAATTTAATTAATTTAAAAACAAGTCCTAAATACTAAAAGGTTCATTCAATAAAAAATTTAGAGTATCACTAAAATATCAAAATCAATAAAACTCCAACTAATTAAATCTAAAATGCACGAGTGAAAAAGTATGTCTTCATCTGTCTGTTGAAGGCATCACCCGAGGGAACCTGGCGAAGAACAAGTGGGGTATTATTCCACAATGTGTGGGGGGGGAGCAACAGAGGAGCGTCTCATCCCAAGTTGCGTCCTGGACAAGGACACCTCAAGCAGCAGTTGTGTATGTATTTATTTTATTTCAGATATATTTATTATTATTAATAGTTATTTATTTATTTATTATAGTCAGTAGTTATTATTTTATGATTGCATATAAACGGGCTTCCCAGATATATGGAGCTTTACAAATTTTAGTAATAATAATATAAGTCTTCTTTTGCATGGACAGAGCAAGAGTTTCGTAGAAATATACTAAGGTTGTTATTCGACTCTATGTCTTAGTGGCACACTGAGTGGACCTCGGAGATTCCTTCGCTGGAATCAAACGTACGGCAGAGGTCAATGGTGCGGTCAACGGTTAAATACAAATATACTAATTATGCGAAAGTAGGAAAAACGGTGGAGATGCAATATGCGAAACGGATGCGTTTTAGCAAGTTCCCCATAATTTCCAGAACTACTATTTTATACTTCAGTCTATCACAATCTGCATACGAATACAATAAAGTATGTGACTTATATGGAGACTATTTCACACGCTATTTTTGCACCCATGCGTATTTACGGGAACTTCACGTATGTAATTTTACGGTATAACTGTTTTCGTTTTTTTTAATAAACACTGCGACACCGGAAGGAAAACATGACGTGAGCGAACGTAAAGTAAATAAATTATAGTTAAACTTAAAGCGTAAAGCCTGCACGCGGGCAATTTAGCTATGACATTCGCATAAGCAGAGTTCTTAAAATCAACAGAAATGCGCCGCATAATAAATTCAAAGTTATGTATATATTTTGTATTGCTATGAATTGCTAATCTGTAGTTAACGTGATAATCTTGTGAGCACAATCCCTGTGATTACACTGTCTCTGTCAGTTCGTCTACGCCTAGTTACCAAAGCGGCGCCGCCGTTAGTTTTTCTGGCCCCTGCCCGCGGCGATTGACAAATTAACAACTGTCGTCAGGCAAACGTTGTGACAAGTCGCGTACGCAGTGTGGAAAAGACGTGTCCTTTGACAAATGCATCGTAGCTATTACGTTTACGCGACGCCAACTGTCTACCCGGGCGAACAAGCTATCCGATAAATAATAAACAGCCCCGCTAGCAGCGTATAAATAGCCCGGGCAGCCGACTTCCATCCGGGCACCTCGGTCACGTGACAACAGCCGTCCTTCTGCGAAGGCTGCATTGTAAATTCGACGGTGATCGCCCATTTAATTGCCGTGAGACGGAAATCTGCGTTTGCGTCCGGCCAACTGGGCAGCTGACACGTAAGTATGAATATGTGCAACGTTTATTCGTAGAGCGGCGTTGCTAACTCGAGCGACGGGGCGAGAAACGCGCATAAACGGCGCGACGTCGCCGCTGACATATTTACACTCGAAATTCAAGATGGCGATGCAAATGCGACCTGGCCTGTCTAACCAGACGAAGGGTGCTGTCTGGTCCCCGCGCGCTCTGTGCGACAGCTGCCGTGAGATCGGGGAAGGTGATTCCTTTCTTCGACGTCCTTTGCTAGTTCACTTGGACAGTGTTTCGGAAAGGTGTGATTTTAGACGCAGCCAGGTAGCGGAATTCGCCGACCATCCTGTCACGGTTGACGGCTGAGCGGCGCTTCTCCGCCGTTAAATACTTGCTTTCATTTAGGACATTAATCCTTGGAGTAGCGACTCAACACTAAACAGATATTATGTGTGATATATGTAGATGCCATATGTATGTTTACTGCTTCGGTCAGTTATTAAGTTATTTAGATATAAAGCGATCTTTGCGACAGGTGCTTGCTAAATATCGACAAATTCTAGTGGCTGAGGAGGGGCCTTCCACAAACTAATAAAATACATCTGCATTTTTAACATAACATGAGAGGACATTACAATGGTAATTTAGTACACATATAACTGATAACCTATGCGTTTACTACGATGCGCTATATACTGTAGTTTTCGAGAACGGAACTTAAACTCTTAAGGGTATCGGTTCGTCGCACTGCGCACTGCTCGCCTGAAGTCAGTTAACCCTTTTCGTCCTGTGGTGTGCGTGTCGTTGCGAAACCTTTAATCAATAGCGCGGATTTAGCATGCGACGCAGCGCAGCTCTGTAGGCACAGATGCTTTATGTATGTGTACGTTTCGTTCGTCAGATGTTTCGGCTAATTATGCCGCAAAAAGATTAAACAAGATCGATAATTAATTATTTTGCCGACTTTCACGCGCGGTTAATTAATTCCATTATCATTTTCTCGCGGGCTCCGCTAGTGACGCCACCGTCAACATATCTGTGGGAACTGTGTAGTTGACATTTTTTATTCCACTGTTGACATGCAAATCGGCTATCAGGCAGAAATTTAATTAAATCAGTGGGCGGTTGTTTAATGCGTAGTAATGGCGCTGTGGAGAAGGGGTCGTCTCAACCGGATCGGTACGCATGCTGAGTGTCGATGTAAATCAGTGCGCGAGTATGCGCATGTACACTGTCAATGGTAATTAAATGCTATATATAATGTTGTTAGCCGTTTTGTATGCGACGTATGTACGTTAATGGCCAGAGTAGATAACCTTTTTAGGGGTTACGCCGACGCAACTGAGTTGCTTGATGACGCAGTTCTGTTTGAATACTATAGAAGGGTTTATATTTCATAAAAAAAACTTTGTTTCGACGGAGAAGACATTGCGTGTGCAAAAATATGCACATGGTACTAGGCTGTTTCTTACTTGAAGGGTTTTGGATTGAAACTATATAGGGCAGAACGCCCAAACTATATAGGGCAGTCCACATTAGAGATGCCGCTAAACAGGTGTACCTCACCAACCGTTGTGGCGCTAAACAGGTGTACCTCACCAACCGTGGTGGCGCTAAACAGGTGTACCTCACCAACCGTGGTGGCGCTAAACAGGTGTACCGCACCAACCGTTGTGGCGCTAAACAGGTGTACCTCACCAACCGTGGTGGCGCTAAACAGGTGTACCTCACCAACCGTGGTGGCGCTAAACAGGTGTACCTCACCAACCGTGGTGGCGCTAAACAGGTGTACCTCACCAACCGTGGTGGCGCTAAACAGGTGTACCTCACCAACCGTGGTGGCGCTAAACAGGTGTACCTCACCAACCGTGGTGGCGCTAAACAGGTGTACCTCACCAACCGTGGTGGCGCTTACGATGACAGTGCACAGGCGTTGGACTTACACGCCCTTATCGGATATAAAAACCCTAAATTAAAGGGGTACCCCACATGGTCGTTTAAATTTAGCTGTCATTTCCTCTCCTTGGAGTTAGACGGGGATCCAGAGACGGAAACTCGTGCAGATTAGCAATTTTGTACCAAAATAACCTGATGTCTTCTCTCTCCTTCTCTCTCTCTCTCTCTCTCTCTCTCTCTCTCTCTCTCTCTCTCTCTCCTTCTCTCTCTCTCTTCTCTCTCTCTTTCCTTCTCTCTATCCTTCTCTCTCTCTCTCCTTCTCTCTCTCTCTCCTCTCTCTCCTTCTCTCTCTCTCCTTCTCTCTCCTTCTCTCTCCTTCTCTCTCTCCTTCTCTCTCTCTCCTTCTCTCTCTCTCCTTCTCTCTCTCCTTATCTCTCTCTATCCGTCTCATCCGTATCTCGCTGTGGACACAGAGTGACCACACGGGAAACCACACCGTATACAACTTAATACAACTTCTTTGTTTTTGTATTTCAAATTACACCTTCTTCGCCACACATTTGCTTCACACGATGCCTGATCACCGTGGAAAGTTTCGGATGAATGACTTTAATGTCCTTGGTTGAGATTTGAGCACGTGCTCGAGATGTCAGCCCTGGCGCTGCAGACATAAAAACATATTAATTATAACGATTATTGTTTTTGTATTTTCGAGGCCGAAGCTTGTGCTCAAATCATAGCTATATCAAGAACATTAAAGACATCCATCCGAAACTTTCCACAGTGATCATGTGAGGCAGACGTGTACCAAAGAACGTGTTATTTGAAATAAAAATAACAAAGTGTGTATGCACGCACGCACGCATGTTTAACTACGCTTATTGTCAGTATCTTTTAATGGTTTCGATGGGTCCATTTGGGTATACTTCAAGCAAGTTTCAGAAGCAAAAATCATGTGCACCAAGCAAACTATCCAGTTTCATATAACGCGATGTTGAAAACTGTCACCATAGACGCTATATACCCCGCGACGAGGGTGCGGCAGGATTCTTTATTATCTCGGGTACACTGGGCTTTTATCGTGTCGTCGGAATACTGACTGCCCCGGGCACCTGTTGTCGAACTGAGTTGTGTGTCTATTATCTGTCTCCGGACTCGATATTTGTGTTGACTCCATCGTTAATTGGCGAGTAACCTAATTATCAGCGGTCTTCGCTCGGCAGGGAGTGGGCGGACTGTCTCGCGGTGCCGTGGGCTCGCTGTTTCCCGGTCTTAATAAAAAGGTAAACATACCTGTCCGTTTTTGTTGCAGTCTATATCTGCTTCCGTACATTGGGAGATTGCAACTGGTCCTGTCAAGTTTGATTAATATAGCTCTAGAGATTTACGTACAATACGTTCGATAAATTGCTACATTTTTGCAACTGAAACACGACAGTAGCCGTGAAGAATACATCATTTTGCAGTATTAGTATCGCAAAAAGGAATGTGAACTGAAAGAAGTTGCTCCTAATCGAAATCGTCGAGAGAGTGGGGGAGGGAGGGAAGGAGGGAGGGAGAAAAAAAATCACCTGGTGTGACGTCACTGTGTAGGAATTAACGGGTGAGTGGGTGCGGACGGGTGTATGGGTACGGACGCGTATATGTGTACGGACGGGTGTATGTGTACGGACGGGTGTGTGGGTGCGGACGGGTGTATTGGTGCGGACGGGTGTATTGGTGCGGACGGGTGTGGATGCGGGCATCAACAGATTTCACTTGATTCGAATTTGACGGATAACGGGTGCGGAAGCGGGGGTGGTCGACAAACACTGGCTGGTCTGTCCGCCCCGTTAATAGGTCGACTCCTCTGTAGCTCGACAATGTGGTGTGATCGGTTTCTAGAAATACGGGTTTTGTATTTTTGCAATTTAAAGGTTCAAAACGTGATCGTTTTAAGCGTAAAATCATGTTATGCAGAATAAACTACGTATGTTCTAGTATCGTGACCGCCCAAACGTGTTTTAATTAACGATAATTTGTTAATACAATTTGACCGTTACATGTTTAATTTGAATGTTCGCCCCGAATATCATGCTTACATTGAACGTTAATATATTATATTCATAAACAGAGATTGTGGTGAAATTATATTTTAATGATGTGTTTCGGTAAACACATTTTGGCGATCAAGGTACATAACCTGATTGTTGTCATTGGCAAATCATGTTTTATAATGTAAACAACAGAGGTTTATCTATAGGTAGATATTTTGGCTACCCAAATGTGCTTCAATTAAATATAATTTGACCGTTATCTGTTTACAAATATCGACCTTGCTGTTCAGCATGCAATGTAAATGCGATATTCGGTCGAAACATTCAAATTGATCAAATTATCTTAACACACTGTGGTTCATTAAGACTCATTTGATCGTTCAAGATGCTAGAACACACATAGTTTATGCTATATAACATTTTACAATAACAACCATCAGACTATGTATCTTTGAGAGTTGTCATTCGTTGTCAACCAGAGCCGCTGACGCGGACAAATCTTGACAGATGACGCTGAGTTCTGGGGAATAACATCTGATAGCGTAAGCTAAGCTCAGTGATGCCGCGGCAGTTGATCAAACTCTCTGCGTCTCCAACTGTGTTACAGCGATGGATTATGAAAACAAATGTTTCTTCTTTTATTAATTAAAGCATCTCTCTTCGGAGAGTTTTGATTCCCCGTGTAGTGTAGTGGTGCGGTTGCCGTAGTGGTCTTTCTCCTGGGACAGGCTGCCTTGGGGCAGGGATAATCTCCCTCAATCTGTACCTGGTCACATGAGATGAACAAAATAAAGTGGCACTTTGTATGTTCGCTATTTTTAGCGCACTGCGTAAAGTTCTGTAGTGTGTTCGTGTGGCTCTGCGGTTAGACGAGCGGACTCTTGTTCGAGAACCGGACTCAAAGCCTCCTGTTACCGTTAAAAACTACGGTGACTGCGTCCACTCCACGTGGCTCCAGTTCACCCAGCAATAAATGAGTATCATGATTAGAGACAATAGTGGACATGCATTAATGAGTCGTTCACGCGCAATAATTGCGGCGCTGCTTAATGCTTCCCCCCAGAAGTTGAGTTGGTATTTGGATGAACAGGTCTGCCAGGGGTGAAGTAGAAAGGAACAGGTCTGCCAGGGGTGAAGTGCACCTTTAAAAAAAAGCAACAACAACAACCGTAAGACAAAACACAACAACACTGAGACAAACCGCAACAACGCGTAAGACAAAATAAAGCAACACATAAAACAAACCGCAGCAACACGTAAGACAAAACACAGCAACACCTAAGACAGAACACCGCAACACGTAAGACAGAACACCGCAACACGTAAGACAAAACACAGCAGTGCCGTCAGAACGTGCATGGGGCTCGGCAAAATACGAGTGCATAATCGATATGTTAATCAACTTAACTAAGTCACATTTAAAAATCCTTATTGGCCAGTCCGATTGTTGTTTTCACACAACATCCGAGTGTTTTTTTTACACGGATAGGTTTTTTGTTTTAATAGAAAAAAAATCTCAATATTCCAAAACAATTGTGTGGGAGGGTGGGTTAAGGTTCAACTAGGATTAACAAAAAAACATTGGAAAGCTATATTTTTATTTAGAGTTTTTTTCCGGTTGAAATTTGTCAACAATCGGCTTTCTATTGAATGCATTGACAATGCGTGTACAGTGCACTCTATGGTACAGGGTCCCTACGTTTCAATTTGTTTTTGGGTGCAGGGGTGATGATGGGTACATTTTTTTATAGTTTTTTTCCCGGTTGAAATTTGGCAACAATCGGCTTTGTCGTGAATGCATTGGTAATACGTGTACAGTGACTCCACATTTCCTTCTTTTGTTTTCGATAGGAATGTATGGGTGAGGTCAGTCGTATACAGAAATTGAATTATTGAGATGTTTTTATTAACATAGCCCCCTAAGGTTTTATTAATTGGAAATAGTATCCCAACCATCTCCGGCTGAACGGCGACTCTGCTCTGAGACTGTGAGAGCCATCAGATTGTTTACGTAACAGTCGTTGACGCTCCGCTTGCTGTGGTATTAATGACGCGAAAACAAGATGGCGCAGCGCGTGATGGGAGCGCCGCCGCCGCCGCCGCCGCCTGGGTCGTGATTTATGGTGGCGCCCAGGGACCCGACACCCGCCAATTACTGTCGCTAATGTCGGCTGTTTACGCCACACCCTCCCCCCTCGCTTATGTTAGCCGTGCACTTTGTCTTGCGGCCTGGCTGCGGTATACGCGCGATTGTTTACATACCGCCGACGCAATTGATACTTCTCTGCGCCACGCTGATCAGTCGATGTTAGGGACCGTGTCCAAAATCGCTGTCTGCGGTTTGTTTGTTTTTTTGGTCGTGAGATTGTAGTTGGACCCCCGTGGTAATGGACTACTCCCCGGTGCGTTTTTCACTGCGGATAAATGGCCTTCCTCGTGAAAAAACGGTCATTATAAAGTTTCTTTGAATTTATGGAAAATGTGTCCCAGCGATTTTTTTTATTTTGCAGCACATTCATCCTTTATTAAAACTCCACCTCAACTGATTTATCCTATCGTAAATCCGGTTCGTTGCTGTCCAAATGTGTAGTGTGTGAATAGTTTATGTAACATCCGCAGTCGATTTAATATAAAAAAAAATTTTCGAATCATCGAAGAAATTGACTTTAATCGTTAGATCTGGCAAGACTCAAGATAGTACATATCCAAAATGGTAACCACTTTGTGTGGCTATTGCTTATCATGAGCGTAACGTGACGTCCATCCTTTCGCCGATCACATGACAAAGTTTTCATCGTTTCCATTTTCACTTCACTTAATGTTTGACCAAATAAATGAATTTGAAATGAAACTAGCAAACAATCGAATCGAGAAGGAACTTTTAACGCACAGGAAGCTGAATGAGCTGATACCCCTCAATGTTGACCCAGTCCGGTGACTTTTGGAATCGGTGACTTTTGAAATGTTGGTGCGTTCTGCAGAATAGTCAGTGTAGTGATACGTTCTGCAGAATAG
This sequence comes from Lamellibrachia satsuma, assembly GCA_033239005.1. NCBI lineage: Eukaryota > Metazoa > Annelida > Polychaeta > Sabellida > Siboglinidae > Lamellibrachia > Lamellibrachia satsuma. Next base: position 1,421,632 of record BSQZ01000018.1, read on the forward strand.
TAAGTGTAGTGATACGTTCTGCAGAATAGTCAGTGTAGTGATACGTTCTGCAGAATAGTCAGTGTAGTGATACGCGAGCGGCCAGCGTCTGTTCATTGCCATGAAACGAAATATCTAATGCAGTAGTATTTAAAACATAAACTTGTCTAACGTATCCGATGTGAGAATGCTCGGAAAAAATACACTCATCACGCGCAGTCTTTACTTCCCCATAGGAACGGATCCTAAAGGTGGTCTGTGGCGGGCATTGTGCAGGCAAAATTCCCCAATTTCCAACGTATCGAGCGGATACGTCAGACCCGGGGATCCTTCGTTGGTGACGTATGTGATGACGTAAGTAATGAGTTACGCAATTATCTTCACAAACGTAACCCGTTAGTATCGAATGGTGAAATGGATTTGTGTTTCCAAGCAATCCTCTGTTTTATTATATGACACACAGACGAAAGAGTGCACTGTTGCAAACATCACAAAAACGTACGAGTGTCTGTAAATGATTGAACAAGCACCCTTGTATACGTTCAACAAACGTTTTTTATCAACGCGCACGTTAAAAATTAAATTGCTTGTCCGCGTAAACTCAGCATAACGTCTTCACTGACGCGTCCGGTGAGCGGAAAAACTGGAGATATAGCGTTTGGCGGTTTTTATGCAGTGTGTAAGTTACGATAAAGGCAAAGTAGATCTACAGAGCCAACATTGTTTAATGACTGGAATAATGGATTTCCTTTTAAGTGTTGTATTTTTACATTTTCGTTTGATAACAAATGGATTAAACCGGTTCTGTGTCGAACTGTCGCTGATAGCAGCTGTGCTATCGTGAACAAATACGAAAACAACTTAACTGACGATCGTGGTTAGTGTACTAAATGTATATTAGTGCTAGCGTCAGAGTACGTTGATGTTCGGCTCTGCTATAGGACGTTTTGTCTAACATAGAGTGACTGTAGAAACGTGCAGTGTATTGTATTTAACCGCTTTCTGTTTCCGTTCAGTCTGCAATGTAAACATGATATTCGAGGCAAAACATTCAAGATGACATCGCGGTTCATTAAAACACGTTTGGACGGTCAAGATGCTTCACAAGAGATATAGGTTGTACCGTAGTAACATGATTTTGCGATAAAAACGATCCGATTGAAATGTGTGTGTTTAAACTGCTGACAAGTCACAAGTGGCCAAATATTAAACATGTTATATGGCTACCGTGTGTGTAAAAGTCTGCGTTCGACCCTCGCTGTACTTCGCACCTTTAATCTCCACCGTGCTGATATCATGCCGGAAACAGGCGCGTGTGCTGACGGATATTAATGCCGCGGCAACGGAAGTTGGTCCCGAACACTTAAAACTTGGTAGGATTTGTTCGCACCTTGGACCGGTGCTGTTGGCGTTTGGCTCTCGGCAACTCATGCAGGCTTGTGTTTCACGGCGATGGCTTTAAACATTGAGGTTTACGTCAGCGGCACGTAACTGGGTCGTTAGTGGTTGGTTTCGCTTACGTGGCAGGCGTACGACAAAACAGGCAATTTGCTCTCCAGGAAATGCATTGAGTCTGTGTTGGTAGCGTTGATTGATCTGAATATGGAACAACGTATCCCTGTAGAGCGGCCAACGAAATCCTTCAAATACTATTTCGTTTTAGTTTGTTTTAGTCTGATAAGCTTTCTCTACACAGTAGTTCGTTGTATGTACACAATAAGAGTATATATTGTTATATAATAATAAGGTTGATTGGAATAGACAGGCAGTGTTTCAAAGTGTATCATCGGTTGTGTTCAGTGGGAGGGGGTGGGGTGGAGAACGAGAGCGATAGGTGGGGTGGGGAACGAGAGCGATGGGTGCGGTGGGGAACGAGAGCGATGGAGGATTGTGGTGGTGGGTGGTGGAGGGTTGTGGTGGTGGGTGGTGGAGGGTTGTGGTGATGGTGGGTGGTGGAGGGTGGAGGGTTGTGGTGGTGGGTAGTGGAGGGTTGTGGTGGTGGGTGGTGGAGGATTGTGGTGGTGGGTGGTGGAGGGTTGTGGTGGTGGGTGGTGGAGGATTGTTGTGGTGGTGGGTGGTGGAGGGTGGTGGTGGTGGGTGGTGGAGGGTTGTGGTGGTGGGTGGTAGCTATGCCAGTCTCTCCCCGGACTTCAGGAATAAAGAGGAGACCAATTCAATAAGTAAATAACGTGTTATGTAAAGCAATACGATGTTGTTATGTTGCATAATTGTACAAATTATAATATAACAGGTTGCAAAGTCTTTAAAAGTATAAGCCAGCGCATTTAAAACGGAAATTTCCAGCGAGAGTCGTTATGCCGTGGCGTTTCAGCGAGGGGGGTATACACGCAGCACGCACACCCGTGTACAAACACGTGTTTGAACTATACGAGAGTCATATATATATATATATATATATATATATATATATATATATATACATATATATATATACATATATATATATATATATATATATATATATATATATATATATATATATATATATATATATATATATATATATATATATATATATATATATATATATATATATATATATATATATATATATATATATATATATATATATATATATATATATACATATATATATATATATATATATATATATATATATATATATATATAAATATATAACATATATATATATATATATATATATATATATATATATATATATATAGTTATACAGTTCGTTCTTCGGTGCTGTGTTAATTAGGACATACTTCTTTTCTCCTTACCAAACGTGATTCAGTTGTCCAATAATTGGCTTTGGTAAGGTAGTAATTAGCATTACAGCGAGACTTGACTCATATTTGTTCGCGCGGAAGATAAACATCACTTTGTGAATCAAGCGCCAGACAGTATACCTGATATAATTTCCACAGTGATCGGAATGTTTTGCTACAAAAATTAATGTAATAGGATTTTATAAATGGTCCTTCCGGCTTTAACGTTTTCTAATCGTCTCAGGCGTACTGATCCGGATAAGCGGATTATGAGATCAATAGTATGGCTAGAATGGATTCTGGAGTGTTGTTAATGTGATTACATAGCCCGCTGGTGTTCGTGCGCACACGTACAAACCACGACTATTATTGCTAATGTGGGGGGGGGGCATATCCCGCGCAAGTGTCTTTGTAATTATCAAGTAGTAAGGTTTCAGTCGATTTATGTTTTCAAAAATTTTCAGTGGACCGACGATTTCAGAATAAAGACAACAAAATGTTAATATTATGGTTGGTGCTTGACAAAAATAACAAATAGGATTACGGTAATTTAAATAACAAATAGGATTACTGTAATTTAAATAACAAATAGGATTGCGGTAATTTGCTGTGGGGATTAGCAGGCATTTTTTGTATTTCCCTCGCCTTTTGTACCGTGCATAACCCTATAAATTAACTCAAACTTCATAAACCTTGTGTTGGCTGGATATCATTTATTTGATATTGGCAGTGGTCAATGTTAATGCATCTTTAATATGAGTATATATTTCCTAGCATCCCTGAGTAGCTACACGCGCAGATGGTAATATAATGAACAAATTGTCTAATGACTGTGTTAATGGTTGCAATGCGAGTGTGTTTAAAAATAAATATTTGACAGCTATCAGGTAACGCTGGGGTACAGTGAAAAGGAACAGGAATGACCAATTGCTGGACACTCTATTACTCAATGGCATCCTTTATGTCCACTTGTCATCTAGATCCTAGAGTATACGTTGCCTTGGAGTGTCCACTTGTCTTGTAGATCCTAGAGTATATGTTGCCTTGGAGTGTCCACTTGTCTTGTAGATCCTAGAGTATACGTTGCCTTGGAGTGTCCACTTGTCTTGTAGATCCTAGAGTATATGTTGCCTTGGAGTGTCCACTTGTCTTGTAGATCCTAGAGTATATGTTGCCTTGGAGTGTCCACTTGTCTTCTAGATCCTAGAGTATATGTTGCCTTGGAGTGTCCACGTGTCTTGTAGATCCTAGAGTATATGTTGCTTTGGAGTGTCCACTTGTCTTCTAGATCCTAGAGTATGTTTCCTTGGAGTGTCCACTTGTCTTGTAGATCCTAGAGTATATGTTGCCTTGGAGTGTCCACTTGTCTTGTAGATCCTAGAGTATATGTTGCCTTGGAGTGTCCACTTGTCTTGTAGATCCTAGAGTATATGTTGCCTTGGAGTGTCCACTTGTCTTGTAGATCCTAGAGTATATGTTGCCTTGGAGTGTCCACTTGTCTTGTAGATCCTAGAGTATATGTTGCCTTGGAGTGTCCACTTGTCTTGTAGATCCTAGAGTATATGTTGCCTTGGAGTGTCCACTTGTCTTCTAGATCCTAGAGTATAAGTTGCCTTGGAGTGTCCACTTGTCTTCTAGATCCTAGAGTATATGTTGCCTTGGAGTGTCCACTTGTCTTCTAGATCCTAGAGTATGTTGCCTTGGAGTGTCCACTTGTCTTGTAGATCCTAGAGTATATGTTGCCTTGGAGTGTCCACTTGTCTTCTAGATCCTAGAGTATATGTTGCCTTGGAGTGTCCACTTGTCTTCTAGATCCTAGAGTATGTTGCCTTGGAGTGTCCACTTGTCTTCTAGATCCTAGAGTATATGTTGCCTTGGAGTGTCCACTTGTCTTCTAGATCCTAGAGTATGTTGCCTTGGAGTGTCCACTTGTCTTCTAGATTCTAGAGTATGTTGCCTTGGAGTGCAAACTCGTTAAATTGTGGAATTAGCGTATTTGGATTGTTAACTAGTTTTATAGTGTTCGTCCGATTATCGCGATTAAAATTGCGGTTGGTGCGAAAAAAAATTGTACACGAGTAGTAGGTGACTAGTTCTGAAGGATTAATTCCGGGCCCCATGTGTCTGAACCACTTCCGGTTGCAATTAATCCTTCAGAACTAGTCACCTAATACTTACCCTGTCTACGGCTTACCGCAGCGAAACATATTTTTGTTTGGCCTAAATTTCAAGTAATGACATGCTAACGAGCCACTTGCTTACTCGTACGCACGACTACACTACGATAACAACTATACGTGATTGCACAAAGTCTCATTCTTACGAGCAAAGCGACACTAGTTTGCTCTAGGCACCGTGTCGCGACGGAGCACACAGTAGGAGCGTTGTTGTCGAGGAATATTGCGGCATGATTTGATGACGTCACAAATGCGTTGGCGCTGCGTTGAATCGTTGCCGACTCGAGAATAGAACAGTATAATATGTAACACCGCCTCCCTTGCTGGTATTTCTACCATTACACGGGAGTGTGGATGGGGGGGGCTTATGGTGTTATGCAAAGTTTGTTGTGCACAGTTATGCAAAGGAGATTAAGAGGATATCAAATAGAAGACATTAAATGTTTATGAAAATATTGATAGAAATATGTTTTTTTTTCACCTAGGGAACTTAGAAGAACTAGAGGAGACATCAGTGAAGGAATATTGTGTAGATTATATGTTAGAATGTACTCATTGTCACAGAGGAGTGACACGAGACATGAACGCAGTGACATGCGACATGTACACAGTGGCTTGAGACATGAACGCAGTGATATGTGAGATGAACGCAGTGACATGCGGCATGAACGTAGTGACACCAGACATGCACGGTGTGATATGAAACATGAACACAATTGTATGATGTGTGAACGCAGTGACATTAGACGTGACCGCAGTGATGCGATGCACCAACGCAGTGACGTGCGACATGAGACATGGACACAGTGACATGAGACAAGAACGCAGTAACATGCTACATGAACGCAGTGACACGAGACATGAACGCAGTGATATTAGACATGCACGCAGTGACACGAGATATGCACACAGTGACATGAGACTTGAATGCAGTGACATGAGATGTGAACGCAATTACATGGGGCATGAACGCAGTGACATGAGACATCAACGTAGTTACACGAGACATGAACGCAGTGACATGAGACATCAACGTAGTTACACGAGACATGAACGCCGTGACATGCTGTATGAAACGATGACAGTCGCACTTTGCTGAGGCGTGTATAAAAGTCGAAGTAGCGCCATTTAATCCGTGTTATTCTTTATGAATAATGGAGTTGCTTATCTATAGAACTGGCTGTCATTTGACATTCTGAGCGCGACGTCTTCGTTACATTTTAATTTTGCGTTAGAGGTTCTTATTTCTACAGATTAGCCACCCACTTTGTGACATGCGTGTATTCGTGACATGGACAGGCACGTCGTTTCCTCTGCGTGTCCGTTTAATGATCTTCACAGTGGTTATGCGCACACAATGCATGTTAGGTAATATTGCGGTCTTCATATTCTTTCGACTCGACGTGGACTAGCTGGCGATGGCCCAAGTGAACAGTTGTCCATATATATCAGGTTGTCTGTCCTTCGTGACGTCGCTGATTATGTGTCGTTTCCATGACGACGTACGTAAGTTACGGCTATGCTCAAGAACTACGTCAACAGTGGCGGTCAGTGACGTCGCTACGCACGCGTCATAAAATTGCAAGTTGCACGAAATTATGACGTGCGCGGTGACGTGGTTGGGAGCGCGCTGACATGGTTGGGAGCGCGCTGACATGGTTGGGAGCGCGCTGACATGGTTGGGAGCGCGCTGACATGGTTGGGAGCGCGCTGACATGGTTGGGAGCGCGCTGACGTGGTTGGGAGCGCGCTGACGTGGTTGGGAGCGCGCTGACGTGGCTGGGAGCGCTCTGACGTGGTTGGGAGCGCGCTGACGTGGTTGGAAGCGCGCTTGCGTGTTTTACGTTTCCTCGGGGAATAGCACACGTAAAACGACCATGATTGATAAGGGGCCATATAATGCAATATACGCTATTGTTACTTTATGCCCCTGAGGTCCCGGGTGAGGCAGGGATCAATACTGGTCATCGATTTTTGTCTCCTTCCGTCAATGATTCCGTTTCACCGCTGTCTCCACCACCCGTCTCCCCCACCCGTCTCCCCCACTCGTCTCCCCCACCCGCTTCCACCACCCGTCTCCCCTTCTTCACATCCCTCGCTCTCGTTCTCCACGCCCCTCCCAATAACACTAAACATGTCTTCACACAATCCTCCCATCCCAGTCGCCGTCTTCCTCCTTCTACCCGCAACCCTCAGTGCATCTGACTCCCTTCGCTAACCGTTCCCTTCCCTTTCTTCCACGTATCCAGCCCACTTTAACTGGCTCCTCACCAGTTTCATCTTGAAACTCTCTTTCACACCAGCCTCCTCCATCAGCTCCTCCATTTTCGCTTGTCTGCTCTTTTCACACCGCAATTCTTCTCATCCATATAACATTATTTTACACGTGTAGTCCCCTCTGTGACGTGTAGTCCCCTGTATGACGTGTAGTCCCCTCTGTGACGTGTAGTCCCCTGTATGACGTGTAGTCCCCTCTGTGACGTGTAGTCCCCTGTATGACGTGTAGTCCCCTCTGTGACGTGTAGTCCCCTGTATGACGTGTAGTCCCCTCTGTGACGCGCGGTGGCGCAGTGGTTAGAACGTCGGACTGTGAATCGAGAGGTTCATGGTTTGATTCCCCTCGACGTCGCAACAGTCGGCTGTGTGAGTGCCTGGCTACAGACAGTGGTGGTTATGTGTGAACGAACAGTCTTCGCGCAGTAATTGCGGCGTGGCTGAATTATTGCCAGAGAAGTGGAGTTGGTGTTGGACTGAACAGGTCAAGTGCTTTGACCAGTCTAAAGACTGGATACACTGCTATATAAGTGCTTGCCTTAATCGTTTGAATACTATAATATTTGAATACTATAATAACAGTACTTCACCCGCGTATTCATACAAATACTTCGTAATGCGGTTTTACTTGCGTACGTTAGATACTGTACGTGGGCGTAGCCGCGGCTGTTAAACGGCGGTCGCGGTTTTTAATTTGTATACATTTGGTCTCGGTCGGTCTACCGCAGTGGTCGTGGTAGTTGTCGGTCAATTGATTCACTGCGGCCGCGGACGCTACATTGTGGTGACGGTCACGGACGCTACATTGTGGTGACGGTCACGGACGCTACATTGTGGTGACGGTCACGGACGCTACATTGTGGTGACGGTCACGGTTTGTGGCGGACACGTTGTATACACGCCATCACACCGATAATCGTGAACGGGCTACCGCCTCGGGCGGGAATTCGGTGGGGGGGCAGTGTGGGCGATCACGGCCCTTGGAGCTATCAATGTAATAGATCACTTGACCTCTTTTCGTTGGTGCTAAATCAAATGGAGTGGTCAAGTGGTCAAGAGGCCATTTCCATAGGCACGACTCCAAATACCAGTGAAAGGAACGAATTGTTTATTATTTTCATGCATGGTTTCATGTTACACGTTTTGTTCATATAATAATAATAATATTATTATTTATTATTATTATTATTGTTATTGTTGTAAAACTTCAGTAGGGCCTAAATCACCCACCAGTTTGCCAGGCTATTGTGTAACGGCGCAACACGTTACATATAGAAAAAAATCGTTACATTTTGCCAAAGGGGCCACGGCCCAATGCCCCTCCCCCCCAAAAAATACGTTACTGATGCAGGGAGTCCCAGGGAGTCCCAAGGAGTCGCAAAATTCACAATCAAAGCAATGGACGGTGATGATTTAAGGTGGAAATGTAAGGAAACTTTCTATGTTGAACTCATACATGTATATGTGTGTGTGTGTGCGTGCGTGCGTGCGTGCGTGCGTGGGTGCGTGCGTGCGTGCGTGCGTGCGTGCATGTACGGGGGCTTTTTGTACGATGCTTTCATGAACTAAACTGACCCGGGTAATTCGCCGCCCCCATTCCCACAGAGCAGTTACGCGTCAAAACTCGCGTCGAAGGCTAAATTCTATTCAAGCAGCGCTCGTAGGCAGGAGACTGTACGAGTGTCCTCGGGGTATCGGGCTTGTCGCTTGTGTCACTCCGAGGTCAACTATCTCACGCTTTGGTAAATTGTACTTCGACCAACATCAAATCGACCTACTATGAAATCGGCTTGTCCGTGTATATGTGTTATATTTAACTCATGCTGGCGCTAATGTTTAATTAAATATGTTTGGTTTACCAAAATAACCATTGTTGTGGCTATGGCTAAGATTACGGACGGACGTTTACTGCTGTATATTGGGGTCACCTATAAGATGGTTTATCTTAAAGAATTTATAATCTGTGATAAATGTACTATGCCACTGTGCTAGACAGTTGACTAGGGGTTAGTTGGGAACAGTGAAGCGGTGAACACACATGTCCGTTTCCGTCACCCGCAGTAGGCGTAGAGTTTGTGTAGTCTGTCGTCGGTTGTTTTAATTGTAACTGCTTCTGCACAAATCGCTCCCGGACCGATTTGTACAGAAGCTGGCGACGTTGCAGCTCGTCTGTGTTAAAACAACGTAAAACATCCGACGACGGAAGGTTTACGCGGTGCTTCCGAATCATGACGTTGATTTTACGTCATTTTTGTGACGACGTTAATTACGTCAATATAATGGCCGTCGCTGAAATCATTCGCAGTTACCCATTATACTGGAGTCTTCTATCTACATTCCGCCTAGACTCGAACTGCTATGGATACAGGCGAGGCCGCGAACAGAAAATATATACGTTGCAACTTATATATATTGCAACTTATATATATACAGTGTAGCTTATATACAATGTAACTTATATAAAGTGTAACTTATATACAATGTCACTTATATACAGTGTAACTTATATACAATGCAAATGCAGAATACAAAATAATGTGTGAATAAACAAAACTATGTGCAAAAGAATACTGTTCTGCTCTAAAATCTGGAATATACATCTACGAAACAATACGGCGTGTGTGCGTGCGTGTGCGCGTGTATGTGTCACTGCGTGTTCGTGCATGTTTGATATGTCTCCTCCGAGAATTGCGCACGTAACATTACCGCCAGTAAGGAGAAAATGGCGAGTTTTATGACAGCAACGCCGCCGTTACGACCGAACAGGCGGTGATTATTTAAAGCGCCGGCGCCCGCCCCTACTCGGGGGGAGATAATCCCTGCCCCGATTCCCTGATTTGGGCGTGTCCCCCCGGATCACGTCTAAGTACGCGACGAGGGCGCGAACAGAAGCCCTTTAATCCTGAAGCATCATGTGACACGTACTTGTGACATAAGCTGCTAGTTGACGCGTCATCCCAAGCCTATTACGTCATCCGTTTTCTCGCTAAAAAGCATCCTTTGATTTGATTTTATTTACGGCGCCGTTACACATATATATGTGATCATATATCACGTGCGACTTGGCCACCTATGCAGTTTACGACGACATTGCAACACACTGGTTACCCAGCAAAACATTATTTATTTCTAGCCCTTCGTATTTGCTTTGATTTTACTCTTTAAATTATTAACGTGGTAATTATTAACGTGGTAATTATTCGCCGTTGTTTTTTATGTTCTTCTTGTTCTGAACAGTCTTTGCAGTAGCAAGTCCACGATATCGTTCATTTAACTGTACAAATGCATTAATAAGTAATTCGGTTATATTATTAATACGGCGCAGTGCGCAGATGTTGGAGTCGGTTTCACTGAGATTAAGAGCGCATAAAGAAAATTAATCTGACGAGGAGAGCATTAGTAATGTTAGAAGCGTGCGTTTTGAATGATATACGATTACATTATTTTTCGAAACATTATCTACTCGACGAGTAACTTTGACATCGGGTGCACTAGTTTGCGCCACATGCATATATAGTTGCGCACATGTTGATTGCTATAGTTATACTAGCCGTTTATGCGGCTCTGTCTTTGTAGTAACTAGCGCAACATGTGCAGTGCGCTATCTGCGCCATTTATCATTTCGGTAAATATTCCTTTTTGCGTTGCTTCCTAATTAGGCAAGATGCAATTACTTTGGCAGCGCAATAGCAGCGTGACTTATTACGTCGCTTTCCCTTTCTTCTTCGCCGGCGATATCTCTAGCACGCCGTACCGCTGTTTGCGTGGTATCTACGTGCCGTTTTCCGTTCCTTTGATCCCGTTTTCCGTTCTTCTGATCCCGTCTTCCGTTCTTCTGATCCCGTCTTCCGACGATGTGTCAAATGTATACTTGCATCCGATCCAGGCGGTGCTGAAATGTCGCGAAACCGAATCTGGTGCATTTCCGTGAGGCGTTTTGCTAAACCCTGCCTGGAACGAACGTAAAAAAAATGCGTTTTTTATAATTGCGTCTTCCTCATTAAAATAGGCCTACGTTCGAAACACCCAGTGCATTTTATCGGCTAGTGTTAATTCTCGTATATTATACCAGCGCAGTGGTACAGTAAGCACTACTCCGTGAGTCCAGGACAGGTTACACATTGACCCCAGTTTGGAATCTTGTGCGCCTCCTGGCGTAGACACCAGGTAGATAGGACCGACAGCTTTAAGTGTCTCTTCCGTAAAACACAGACCTAATGGGACGAACAAAATCTCGGAAATTCCGAAACGTCAACATGTGATCTCGAACCCTGGACCTCTCTGTTGGCAAGCCGGCGTTCTAACCGCAGAGCTACCGCGCTCCACGTTACCAATTCCCGTAGGTTCCGGAACATTTCGTGTCAACGTTTTAGTTCGTTCGGTGTAAAACGACCAAAAAAGAGCTGACCCAGTATGCAGGAATTCGCCATGTTCCATCGCCGTCTCTTCAACGACGAACGGAGACGGGCGGAGGTTTAACAATAGCTCACGACCGTGTAGAATTTCTCACGTGTTAGCAGGGTGTGTGCGCCCCCCGCTGAATCTGTTCTGTGATTCATGTATTCTGGCAGCCTCGCCATCTCACGTGACATTTAAATAACTACAGCGCTCTTCACTGATTGGACACCCGAAAAGGCATAATGTTGTTTGATAAAATGACAAATATTGTTACTGTATTTGACATGGGACCAAATAGTTTCAGTAACATTTTGTGCATGGTCAAATAGTTTAGTATTGCATGGCACAGGGACAATAAATATACTCGGGTACAGGGCCATAAAACAGCTCCACTGCATTTTGGCATGGAATATTTAGGCTTATGTTGAATTATAGCATGAGTACACGTTTGATGTTACAATTAAACATAGATTTAGATACATCTGATGTATCTAAATCTATGTTTAATTGTTATTTACGACAGTCAGTACGAAAACACAACAGTAGCTTTAGCGGTCGAAATATGGCTGATGACTTTTGGACAAATAATGTTTAATATTGGACTAAGATACACACGGTAAGCAGTGTTAATATAAAACTTCTATTACAAGTTTATACGGTCGCGTATGTCGTGTATGTTTCTGTATCAATTTACTATTTGACATTTGTTTTTGTTTGACACAACGTCTCGCCTTCCACGAGCGTGAACTTATTGCCACGGGCTTGTGTGAACTTATTGTTCGCGCCTTGAACTAGTTTGTGAAATTCAGTACGGATCTTTTTATGATATGAGATATGGCGGCATTGTCGCCGACCGAAGAATGACACAAGTGTTTTTTCGGTTCCAATTCAGACAACCGGCTTAACTTACGCACTTATAAAAAAGATGACATCATATCTGGACTTTTGACGGTATATGACCTTTCATATGAGCGACTATTCCACAATATAATATAATTATAGTAAGCATGTAGGAATAACCACGACGCTTATACGCGACTTGTACACACCATTAACAGCCGCTGATCGTATACCAGCTTCGAAATAAACGGTAACAAACCATTTTAATTCTTATTCATATCTTTTTTATTAGGTTTTATTGGAAAGTAATTTTTTTAAGTTGTTAACGGGATGACTATGAATGCGTTTGATTGATGAGAACCATTGGCAGCAATGAAATGTCAGCCTCGTGTCGCCAGCGTGAGCTGCCGAGGGAAGCAATCATCGAAGGGAGACATTTAAACAGGTCATCGTGTGGGCCAAACCAAGCAGTATTTACGGTTCCCATCACGTGCCGAACAGCATTGGGAAAATTATGTAAGATATCACTTTTTATTGTAAAGTTTTATTTTATAGTCTATATTATATAAGCCGGTGGTATTGCAGTTTTTTCCGCCCCACTAACCACATATTAACATCGCATAATTTCTTTGCTTCTTAAAATGTTTCCCTGTAAAAACCTACATGTCTCTTTACTGGCATCTGTTAAATCACTGTATGGGTTATAATATTTTGTTGACTTTACAATATAATAAATATGTGCCACTGTTTTAGGTAGATCGAGTTTCAGAAACAACTTTTTTACACGTCCAACGACATCTTCGTGGATTACTTGAGCGGCCGAAACCCCAGGACCTATTTAATCCAGCCTCAGACGTAAACCATACTATTTTGTTTTGAAAGTTTTTTGAATGATCGAGATTGTGATTCTGAGAAAGTAACGACTATATCGGAACCAGATAACTGGGCCATATAGTGTTGCCGCGGTCGATATTTCTGGGTCCACGCGCTGACAGTCGCAGTGAACCCGTAAGTGCGGGTACGCATTGCGTCGTCGGGGCGGTTTTGGGGCCTCTCGGAGATATCGCAACGCAGTTTCTGGCGTCGCGGTAAAACGGGCGTATTGCGACGTCGGTTATAATACAACCCTCCTGGTTAGGCATCTGTCCGTATCTGTCAGTGGTCGGGTCCGTGTGGATTACGGAGTAGGGTGTATTCGTAAGATGGGTGCGCTGACATGTCGGCCCTTCCTCGTTGAGCAGCGACGTTATGACGAAACTGCTTTTGAGTCGTAACCTTAACCCGCAAAACTCGTTATATACAATTTGTGCTTTCACGATAAATTATGTTTTCTGCTGCGCTTTGTTAAGAAATATATAGGAAACCGTTCTTTTACCAGTCAGTGGCGTATAACGCACTTTCCGAATAACACTTTCAACTCCGCCACTATCAACTTGATTATTATTATTTATTATTATTATTATTATCATCGTCATCATCATCATAATTAGTATTATCATTATTCGCATCACAAATTTTCGCAAATACACGCGATATTTGCGCGTAGATTGCATCGCAAACGTGCATATTTGTGACACTCGCATATACAACCGAACACTCGGGTAATCTGGAGCGTCGCGTTGTGCTCTACGTGTCTCCACTTGTGTGGTGTGGCGTTGTGCTCTACGTGTCTCCACTTGTGTGGTGTGGCGTTGTGCTCTACGTGCCTCCACTTGTGTGGTGTGGCGTTGTGCTCTACGTGCCTCCACTTGTGTCGTGTGGCGTTGTGCTCTACGTGCCTCCACTTGTGTGGTGTGGCGTTGTGCTCTACGTGCCTCCACTTGTGTGGTGTGGCGTTGTGCTCTACGTGTCTCCACTTGTGTGGTGTGGCGTTGTGCTCTACGTGTCTCCACTTGTGTGGTGTGGCGTTGTGCTCTACGTGTCTCCACTTGTGTGGTGTGGCGTTGTGCTCTACGTGCCTCCACTTGTGTCGTGTGGCGTTGTGCTCTACGTGTCTCCACTTGTGTCGTGTGGCGTTGTGCTCTACGTTCCTCCACTTGTGTCGTGTGGCGTTGTGCTCTACGTGCCTCCACTTGGGTGGTGTGGCGTTGTGCTCTACGTGCCTCCACTTGTGTGGTGTGGCGTTGTGCCCTTCATGTGCCTCCACTTGTGTGGTGTGGCGTTGTGCTCTACGTGCCTCCACTTGTGTGGTGTGGCGTTGTGCTCTACGTGCCTCCACTTGTGTCGTGTGGCGTTGTGCTCTACGTGCCTCCACTTGTGTGGTGTGGCGTTGTGCTCTACGTGCCTCCACTTGTGTCGTGTGGCGTTGTGCTCTACGTGTCTCCACTTGTGTCGTGTGGCGTTGTGCTCTACGTGCCTCCACTTGTGTCGTGTGGCGTTGTGCTCTACGTGCCTCCACTTGTGTCGTGTGGCGTTGTGCTCTACGTGCCTCCACTTGTGTCGTGTGGCGTTGTGCTCTACGTGCATCCACCTGTGTCATGTGGCGTTGTGCTCTACGTGCCTCCACTTGTGTCGTGTGGCACACTGATTACTTAACAATAACGTAAACAACTGAAACACTTCGGCGGTTTGTGTTGTTTTGAAGACTGCGAGAGTGCTGCGTACTATGCAGTCACAGCACGCATGCGTGCGTGCGTGCGTGCGTACGTGCGTGCGAGAGTGCGAGCGAGCGTGTGCATGCTTGCGTGCGTGTGTAGTGTGTAGTGTGTGCGTGTGTAGTAGGGTCTTTTGTGAACACTGTGTGGTTGAATGGCGTACACGCGGCATGTATGTACACGTGTACATTGTCAGTACACGCCCTCGCAGTTGATGAGCTTTAACCCTTTTCCAACCGATGTCCTATTCTGACATTATGGTGGTTGTCGCGACAATGGACCCGTAGGTACACAATTCATCCGCGGCCGAATTAAGCTAATTTACTCGTCACAATTAGCAGTGCCTCGGCGCGTATCTTGGTCAGTTATCTGGCGAGTCTTCACGCGCCCGACAAACAGTCGTTTCCGAAAATGCCGTCGACTAAATTACGCAATCGATTGCTGCAGAAATGATCCATATAATGATCAATTCGGCGCGCGAAACCCCTTTCCGGAAATATCGCTTCAAGTGATTTCCACCGTAAAGGGCAAGTGGGGTCAGACCACTAATTTACTTCCCGGTTCGGGGTTCAGGTCATACGAATGAAGCGCCGGTGATTTTGAGTCATTTTGTGATGCCTGAAAAAATTATTTTGAACAGGGATATGGTCATATCTGAGGACTATGGTAATTACGCAGATTTATATGTTTTGTTAGCAACACATGCACGTGTCAATGACTGTAGGATCCCTTGTGTCAGTGACTGTAGGATCCCTTGTGTCAGTGACTGTAGAATCCCTCGGGCATGAAGACATTATGTAATTGTTTGGGATGCCATTTGAAGGGGAGCATCTTGTGTGTTGATTT
The DNA here is from genome assembly GCA_033239005.1 of Lamellibrachia satsuma. Taxonomy (NCBI): domain Eukaryota; kingdom Metazoa; phylum Annelida; class Polychaeta; order Sabellida; family Siboglinidae; genus Lamellibrachia; species Lamellibrachia satsuma. The sequence goes on from BSQZ01000018.1 coordinate 1,437,493, forward strand.
TATTTTTAACAAAACGACGACATAATTTGACGAATTTTGAGTAGGTTGACGAAAGCATAAATATTAACATAGTTGATTTCCAGAACATTCAAAATATAGTTTGCGAGCAGCAATGAAAAACGTCAACACGAGGACAATAATCCGTTTTTGTTAGTAAGACGACACCATTGAATATAATATGGTCACATTTAGTACTTGATGCCTGTCATTTTCGTTAATATATCACCTCGCTTTATGTTGGTGTAATCATAGAATATAAGCTGTGCGAATGTTTACTGCCCTCAATGCAAGCATGCATTCATGCATGTATGTCCGCGGGCGCACTAACCTTTATACGTAGAACTTTGCTTAAAGTTACGTAAAGGTGAAGGTACGGTTTTTTCATTTAGAAATCCGGCACTTTATATTCACTTCGCCCTCTGGCGGGTATCGTGTGAAGCATTCAGTCTTCCAGCAATTAAAGGAAAGGTCACAATGCAATTCAGACACGTTTATTTATATAAGTACATTTAACCAAAGCCGCCGGCTTCATGGCTTGGTTTACTTAGAACAGTTATTATTTAGAACTGTTATGGCTGATGTCACGTACGCGTTACTTAGAACGATTACGGTTAAGAGAGGGGGTTGCCCGTACACATTACTTAGAACGATTACGGTTAAGAGAGGGGGTTGCACGTATGCGTTACTTAGAACGATTACGGGTAAGAGAGGGGGTTGCACGTACGCGTTACTTAGAACGATTACGGTTAAGAGAGGGGGTTGCACGTACGCGTTACTTAGAACGATTACGGGTAAGAGAGGGGGTTGCACGTACGCGTTACTTAGAACGATTACGGTTAAGAGAGGGGGTTGCACGTACGCGTTACTTAGAACGATTACGGGTAAGAGAGGGGGTTGCAGTCACATATGGGTAACTAATAGACGTATGCGTCACTTAGAAGGTTGCCGTGACGTATGCGTTATTTATGACGGCTACGGTTGCCGTCACGTATTATGACGTATGCATTACTTGTCACGGTGACGCAGTTGCCGTCACGTATGCGTTACAGTTTTCAACCAATATAAGAAGACGTGTATGACGGAAATAAGTTGATTATGTAGCCGTCTGTCTTAACGCGGTGCCGCGTCGGCGGGGCTTTAAATAGCTGTGATGAGACAGTGCACGAATAGAATACATGGAAAACACCGGAAATAGAATCATAATTAGATAATAATTATGAAATCGCATATAGCGTCATTTTCCGCCTAGGCGAGCGCTAAATCCGTCATTTGGTCGTGTGAAAAGAGACCGTGTTGGCAAATATAACTGATGAAGTAGGCACGAAAACGCGATGTCGAGACAAGCGTTGTGAGAAGGGTTTCGTTCATCGGCCACCGTCCGGTGGTTCCCTCTGTCGGCCATTGTTGATATTTGACGGCGTCTATCACGTGCCTGGAGCGTGTTGAGCCTGTTTTGTTAATGTGCCTCTCAGTAATAAACTATGGCGGCTGTCCGTATCTGGTTAGAATGTTCATTATCTTTTAACCGTGCTGTTAAAAAACGTTACTGTGTAGCTCTGTTGAGTGATTGTTAATTCTGATTAGAATGTTTATTCGCAGAAAATGCGCGATAATGTCGGCAGCTTATTTCTTCTCCGAAACAAAACAGACAATAGAAAAGTTTCCCTGCAATCATTTGCGGGGCTGGCCTTTTATGAAAGCGTTTCTTGTCGCAATAGACTGACCCCAGTACGACGTTTCTTGTCGCAATAGACTGACCCCAGTACCACGTATTTATGCTTATATCATTGATTATATTGAAATGATTCATGCTTGGAATAAAAGCGATATGACGCCAAGAGAAGCTGTTTTTCCATTGCATTAAATTTCTTTCACGAACTTGCTTATATCATGTCTATTAAGCATTGCATAAGCTTAAAAAATGCAAGAGAAATGTTATTTATATGTGTTGTTTATGAAAAGGTCGTATCCGTTCAAAAAATCGCATAATAACGACCTGTTTTCACAGAGACAAACTAGAACACCTATGTTGTAAGTTTATATAGGAAATGATTTATTATGCGTCCTAAACAACATATTTATCTTACACGACTAAATGTATTATTTATTATGCGTCCTAAATAACGCATTTATCTTACACGACTAAATGTATTATTTATTATGCGTCCTAAATAACACATTTATCTTACACGACTAAATGTATTATTTATTATGCGTCCTAAATAACATATTTATTTTACACGACCAAATATACACGGGTTTACGCAGCAAAACTGTTTATCGGCAACGTCTGTCGCCTATATAGTTTACTTCTCAAACCGAATATTCGACACCGAGTATCGTCCCGGGAGAACAAGATTTTCGCAAAAGGCTATACATGTAAAACGCGGGATTGATCTCCGCAGCTGCCACGGCGACTCATTCCGAGAATTTCCCGGAATTAATGACCGCCTCGTAAACTCGCGGCCAGGCGAGATTTACTTTATTGGAAAATATGCCACTCGCATGGCACATTTCGAGCGCTAATTTAGCGTTGGCGTTCGCGCGGGCCACTCGGGTCCGCCACGTGACACGGGGGTTGTACGCGTTAAATCTGAGACGGTCCCGATTGGACTGCTTCCTCTGCTAATTGATCATTGAATGGGTCGTTTATGCGACATTTGATCCTTGGTGATGATAGAAATGTTTTAGTAGTACAAATGGTTTATATCGGTGTGGCAGTATATATCGGATTATATTATATTCCTCCTGGGTATCCCCCCATAGGGTAAGATATCTTCTAGGAGAACCTCTCCCAAAGGGAAGTTGTGTTGGTACACCTCACTTCTTCCCAGCGGGCTCACTTCTTCCCAGCGGGCTCACTTCTTCCCAGCGGGCTCACTTCTTCCCAGCGGGTTTGAGAAAACATATGCAAGCATTGTTATGTCTAATGTGTTCTTGTCATAACTTTGAGGTTGACTTTGAAAAATCGTAGATTCATTGGGAAGATATCCATACCGGGTGAGGAAAGATACCCTAAGACGTCTTCCCCATGTGTAGGAAGGTATCCATGCAGGGTAGGGAAATATACCCTAAGAGTCTTCCCCCTGTGTAGGGAGGTATCCATGCAGGGTGTCTTCCCCTGTGTAAGAAGGTATCCAGGGTGGGGAAAGATATCCTAAGGTGTCTTCCCCGTGTAAGAAGATATCCAGGGTGGGGAAAGATGCCCTAAGATGTCTTCCCCTGTGTAAGAAGGTATCCAGGGTGGGGAAAGATATCCTAAGGTGTCTTCCCCGTGTAAGAAGATATCCAGGGTGGGGAAAGATGCCCTAAGATGTCTTCCCCTGTGTAAGAAGGTATCCAGGGTGGGAAAAGATATCCTAAGATGTCTTCCCTCCCCCCAGTGCAGGAAGATATCCAGGGTGGGGAAAGATAACCTAAGAATGTCTTTCCCTGTGTAGGAAGATATCCGGGGTGGAAAAAATATCCTAAGATGTCCGTCCCCCCCGTGTAGGAAGGTATCCAGGGGGTAAATACTGTGTCAGAAACTATATACCTTAATGCTGGGTGGATCGCGTGGTGTGTGTGTGTTTGTGTTTGTTTGTGTGTGTTTGTGTTTGTGTTTGTTTGTGTGTGTGTGTGTGTGTGTGTGTGTGTGTGTGTGTGTGTGTGTGTTCGCGTGTTCGTAATAGAAGCGTGTATTATAATCGCAACCAACAACCACTCCATCCCTCCCTCCCTCCCCCAACCCCTCTCTCTGTCCGTCCATCCCTCCATCCATCCCTCCCGCATATCCCACCAAAAAGAAATAAACAAATATGTTAACTAGCGCCAAGTGCGAGTACAGCTTATTTACAACTGTGTCGGTGCGGACCAGTTTAATGCATTTTTATATTGTGAAAATAAATTCGTGTTTATAATACAGACAACGTCGCTGGTTAAACAACACGTTTAAATCAACAACGTAGGCTAGTCACGCGTAGTTCTTATTTAGGTTGGCTGCCCACATCAATGCGCCATGGTTGTTGCGGCTTCTATTCGTTAAACGTTCTCACAATATGTTTTGTTGTTCCAAACCTATTGGCATTGATTGCTACGAGAAATGTATCGGCGAGTCAAACGAACAATATGATAATCGGATGTGCGATGATTTCCGGTCCTAATACGGTGTTTATTCAGCTCTCCTGTTAAATGTTTCGAGCGTCGATGAATGTTTACGTAAGTGCGTCGATGAATGTTTACGCGCGTCGATTAATGTTTACGCGCGTCGATGAATGTTTACGTGCGTTGCAAGTTAACTGGTTCAGCCTGAAACTCTACTACTACGTACCACTATTAATTCACACCTTTGCTAATTGCCCGATGTAAATGACCAACGTCAACTTGTTCGGCGATTTCAACAACAATTCGTACTATTGTTAAACCAACTGCGTATTTTATTTGGTTCACCTATTATTTAAAGCTGCTTCCTCAAATAGTTCAGCCCATCGTGAATCCGGTTCACTTTTGTCCAGACGTGTAGGGTATGACTGGTTTAAGTAATGTGCGCAGTCTGTTTAATAACAAATGCATATTTTTGCTCAAATCATCGAAAGAATTTACTTTAGTCGTTAGATCTGGTAAGGATCAAAATACTGGATATCCAGAATGGTAAACTTGCACTGTGCGGGTCAGTGCCGATCATGTGTGTGACTTCCATACTCTCGCCGATCACATGACAAAGTAAAAAAATTCACCAAGGAAAAAAATCGCATTTCAATTTTCACTTCAGTTAATGCTTGAACAAGCATTAATAATTTAATATTTTGTCTGATGATTTCACAAAAACGACATACAAAAGTTGCACTAACGAGGTAGCATGTTGCAGTGGATACTAGGTAGGTTTGGTTTTTCGCTAAATTTATTGGAAATGAGATTAGCAAAAAATCGAACTGATTAAGTACCTTTAAATCGACCACGCACTGCGGGTTCAAACATCAACGAATCTGATTCGTGATGGCCCAAATGAACTGAGGAGCTTTAACTGTCACAAGGCTTGATGTACCGAGGTGCGAGGCGGATAAGTAAATAAATAATGTATATAAGTAAGTAAATAAATAACGTATATACGTAAGTAAATAAATAACGTATATAAGTAAGTAAATAAATAACGTATATAAGTAAGTAAATAAATAACGTATATAAGTAAGTAAATAAATAACGTATATAAGTAAGTAAATAAATAACGTATATAAGTAAGTAAATAAATAACGTATATAAGTAAGTAAATAAATAACGTATATAAGTAAGTAAATAAATAACGTATATAAGTAAGTAAATAAATAACGTATATAAGTAAGTAAATAAATAATGTATATAAGTAAGTAAACAAATAACGTATATAAGTAAGTAAATAAATAACGTATATAAGTAAGTACATAAATAATGTATATAAGTAAGTAAATAAATAACGTATATAAGTAAGTACATAAATAATGTATATAAGTAAGTAAACAAATAACGTATATAAGTAAGTAAATAAATAACGTATATAAGTAAGTAAATAAATAACATTTATAATAAATATTTGTCCATGTTCTTTATTTTTAGAGCACCGCACTGGCTTTGGAAAATATAAGTAAGAAGGACGTATTCCGGTCAATGATACCTGAGCAAAGTTGTAAATAAGTGTTATCAGCTTGTAATGTTGATGTTCGCTTGACTAGTTTCATTCCTAGGTCTTATGGGGGGGTCTTACTGTATTTATTTTCTTCCATTATATAACTTATAAAATTAAGGCATAATGATTATAGCAATGATAATAAGAATATACATAAATGTTCCGCTTAATTGAACTATCGATTGACGTCTGAACGTTCCCTATAACCCTTTTACTCTCATCGCATATAGTAATAATATCATTAATAGATGTAGTGGTGCTATACAGTTTGATTGCGTTATCCCCGGTGGAATTAACGAGCTGTGCATTGGCGCGTTGGATCGTCTAAAGAGAAAGCGATTTACTTTCCTGGCACATAATAACAATTTCTTACGCATCACTTACCATGCGCTCCGCCGTCGATAGAGAGTAATAGAGACGGATATTAGCTATTTCTGTCGCACTGGCGCAGACATGCCTTCCGGCGTCGTTTGCGAAGTGGAAATGTTGTCGATTTAACGCAGCATCTTTGCCGCACAGGACTTAACCCACTGAGATATTTTGCCATCAATATATAGGTCGACTTTTCAGGTAACCTTATAATCTCCTCTCTAGGCATGCATTTTAGGAATGTTGCTCTAAAAATAGTAGTTGAATATCCATCTTGATTTTTTATTGGGCATATACCTCTAACGCATTTCCACTGGGACTAAAGATTTGGTTATATAAAAGTGTATGCGCAGCTTACTGTCGAGCTTGGTGCATTCGCACTATTGGTGGATTACATATATAGACCAGCGGCTCTTTGAGTCCACGACAGGTTACACATTTACCCTGTGTGGGATATTTTACTTCCCCTGGAATAGACAGACATACAGTAGAAAGGACCATACGGCTTTTTATAATTATCATAAGAAAGACACGAACTTCCAAATGCTTCTAGGCGAGTCGCCTAGTTGTAAAAAAATTCGACCAATTAAGCCACCGCGCCAGTCGTACATGCGATGTGTATCTGTGGATCTGGACGACAATTGACCGTTAACAAATCAGTATTCCCAGACTGGTTACGCAGTTCTGTCGGTCGTCCAAACCTGAAATATGTTGGCCAATTATACGTAAGAGGCACGATGGATTGGAGAAGTTGACACTGGATGGAATAGTTGCAGGAAAAGAAGCAAAGACAAAGACGAGATAAAGGGCAGAACAGCTGGAGAACGCCAATATAGCAACAACAAAATTGGGCAGCGACATCCTGCCCTGAACAGAATATGCCAATTGGAGACGAAGAATTCGCACACGCACAGCACGTGCATCTCCCTGCATAGGCTGTTGATCGACTCTCGTTTCCTTTTGCGGACGCGAGATAATATCTGTCGTTTCGTCTTGCGGAGGCGAGATAATAGCTGCCGACTTAGCGCTAGCCGGCGGCTTCTCTGTCGACTCCACTTCGCCGAAGACGGCTCCTGTTACGGCCGTGGTCGGTAGACGAGTGAGCGGGGCACAGCCGTCGTTAGACCGTTGATGGCTGAACAGAAGAACTTGCACTAACGGCGGTGTTTGCCATCATTTGTTATTGTATGTGAAAGGGCTGTAACGATTCATCGATGAATCGTGATACTTTTCTCATGATGCAAAACTCGATAGATAATACTATATATATATATATATATATATATATATATATATATATATATATATATATATATATATATATATATATATATATATATATATATATATATATATATATATATATATATATATATATATATATATATATATATCAAACTCAAAACAGTTCACAAAGCTAACTTTTGACGTAGAATCCACTTTTAACACGATGCGACTTTGAAAAATATGTGTAATATATATATATATATATATATATATATATATATATATATATATATATATATATATATATATATATATATATATATATATATATATATATATATACATTTATATATATATACATATATATATATATATATTATATATATTTATATATATATATATATATATATATATATATATATATATATATATATATATATATATATATATATATATATATTACACATATTTTTCAAAGTCGCATCGTGTTAAAAGTGGATTCTACGTCAAAAGTTAGCTTTGTGAACCGTTTTGAGTTCATTTATCTGTAAATCAGTCAACGCCAAAAGAGTTAAATTCACTTTATGGAAAGCCTGTGCATCAGTTGCGCTGTTTGTCGATTTTACTTTGAAATTGTTTATAGTGTTATCGAGTATTTGGGGATTTGAGGAGTGTTTTAAAAGGTTCGTCTTGGTTTCCAGGCAGGTTTAATGTAATAAGGTACTTAGTCGTCTGTTAAAATGCGGTACATTTGGTTTACTTTCCCTAAAGACCGCTAGGGTAATCCCCCAAAGCATTGTTGGCCGTCCTGGGTATTCATTAGAAAGACGGGAGCGACTGAGTCGACAGTGTGTCGACATGTCGTCAATATCGACGTCGTCAGCATCGTCAGGGCGTCACCAAAGGCTCCACTGTTCCGTCTGGTCGTCTGGTCTTGTACGGTTGTCACCAATTGCCCAGCGGTCGTGTGCGTTTCTTCAAGATGATCTTGCAACTTGTCGCCGGTCTGCCCACTTGACGTTCCCCGATGGCACGTGTCCTGGTACAACGTCGTCTCGTCTTCATATGCATCGTCCATCCAACGTCTTCTAAAGTTTCCCAACGCTTACCAGCACAGTTATGTTGGTAACGTTGATAACATGATATGTATATGATGTTGAGTAGAACCTTCGAAGAGTTCCAGCATAGCAACCATCTATGTGTCTTCTTTTATATTATCCAATCTTCCTATCCATAAACCGCAATACTCTACATGGCAGCAGTAAAGAGCATACCACATGACTTTGTGTCACGTTACTTTGCATGTTCTATCAGCTGCCCGTGGCTATATAGTTCTACTGCGCACGTTACAGAATGCATTGCGGTTTGATACTTTCATTATATATATGAAATACAGAATTCCAAAGTGATATTTCTCTAATACAAGCAGTTGGCGTTGTAATGGGGGTTAACCCTTTGCATACTCCAGGTGCCAAGTGGACAAGGAAGCAATTGGTTTACCGAGAGTTTATATACGTACAACCAGCCTTGATCAGATATCTGTCAAGTTTGTTTTAAACATATTCACACTGCTAGCATTAACACAATCAGCAGATAATTTGTTCAATTCCTTCATCGTTCTCTGGGAGAACGAGTGTATTCTCGTATCCAACCTACACTGTTGGTTTACTAATGCTGTCATGTGGACCCTCTCGTTCGAATACTTTCTCAATTGAATCGAATACTTGTTGAATTTCTACCAATATCTTCACGACCATTCAATATGTAAAAAACGTATTACTTATAAAACATATTTGGTTGGGCATGCATGTTTATGCGCATGTATGTCCGTGTCACTGCATGCACGTGCGGGCGTGTGTCGCATTTTAATGGGGGAAAAACACGCGGTTTCACTCAGCGTCTTGTGAAAATGGGCCTTAAACAATTCCGTTTGAGACGGAACCTATTATCATTGACGTCCCCGGCTAGAGCGGTGCTATGTTTGCGCCGATCAATACCGTCTGCGCCGATGTGTCTGGGTTCCTAAAAGCCGCGGTCTGGTCTGTTCAGTGGCCTGGCTCGGGTTCAGGCGCCTAACTGGTTGTTGACATGCACAATTCAGGGTGTTTTCCTTGGCTCCGATTAACAGAAACAGCTAACAACGTTGGACTTTGTGAAACAAGGTTTTTGGTTTTTATAGGTTCCTTTGTGAACTGTCAAAATGGCCATGATTATATATATGTATGTATTTGTATATATATATATATATATATATATATATATATATATATACAAATACATACATATATTATATATATGTATATATATATATATATATATATACATATATATATATATATATATATATATATATATATATATATATATATATATATATATATATATATATATATATATATATATATATCAAGCGGATACACTGGCAAGTGATGCTATATATATATATATATATATATATATATATATATATATATATATATATATATATATATATATATATATATATATATATATATATATATATATATATATATATATATATATATATATATATATATATATATATATATATATATATGTATATATATATATGTATATATATACATATACACATACACATATACATATATATATATATATATATATATATATATATATATATATATATATATATATATATATATATATATATATTTAGGGGTATCAGGCCACTGACTGGTGTATGGTGATGATCGGATTGAGTGATGCGTTTATCGTTGCAGTCGTTCTATTAAAGCTCCCTCCTAACATTATTGAGCCCATCGCGAATCAGGTTCGTTGATGTGCCTATAAGAAATCTGGGAATAGTTTATAGTGACACGCCCAGTTGGTTTAATAAAATACTGCATATAGCGAAATAATTCCGTTGGTCGTTAGATCGGGTAACTTGCAAAACTGTGAATACTCCTACGTCATAGTATTTAGTTTTCATCAAAACTAAATAAAACAGTTGCACAAACGAGCTAGCGTTTCGTACTGGACAATATAGAGCTAACATGTCGTAGTGGACACTAGAGCTAGCATGTCGTAGTGGACACTAGAGCTAACATGTCGTAGAAGACACTAGAGCTAACATGTCATAGTGGACACTAGAGCTAACATGTCGTAGTGGACACTACAGCTAGCGTGTCGTAGTGGACACTAGAGCTAGCGTGTCGTAGTGGACACTAGAGCTAGCATGTCGTAGTGGACACTAGAGCTAACATGTCGTAGTGGACACTAGAGCTAGCGTGTCGTAGTGGACACTAGAGCTAACATGTCGTAGTGGACACTAGAGCTAGCGTGTCGTAGTGGACACTAGAGCTAGCATGTCGTAGTGGACACTAGAGCTAGCGTGTCGTAGTGGACACTAGAGCTAGCGTGTCGTAGTGGACACTAGAGTTAGCAAGTCGTAGTAGACACTAGAGCTAGCGTGCCGTAGTGGACACTAGAGCTAGCGTGTCGTAGTGGACACTAGAGCTAACATGTCGTAGTGGACACTAGAGCTAGCGTGTCGTAGTCGACACTAGAGCTAGCATGTCGTAGTGGACACTAGAGCTAGCGTGCCGTAGTGAACATTAGAGCTAACATGTCGTAGTGGACACTAGAGCTAACATGTCGTAGTGGACACTAGAGCTAACATGTCGTAGTGGACACTAGAGTTAACATGTCGTAGTGGACACTAGGTAGATTTGATTTTTAGCGAAATGGGTCTGAAACAAGATGGGTGAAAAAATCGAATTGATAAAAGACCTTTACATGTACGGCGCGAAACATAAGAAATTATGGCAAGAAACAAATATATTATGATATATTAAATTGCTGTATTTGCTTAAATACTTTGTGTTAAATACTGGAAATGTGTATTTGCTGGACTTAATTAATTATTATAATGATAGAGATTCCAGTTTGTGACGTAAAACCGGACGTTTGTTATGTGTCGTCGTTATGTGTCGTCGTTGTTATGTGTCGTGCATTGCACTTGACGTAATTATCGCGCTGTTCACAGTATTCTCGTGTGTTTGCGGTAATGTTATCGCCGTGAAGATAAACACAGGTTATTTATACATTAGGATTAGTTTAGCTGCTACGAAGTTTGCACCACTTACATATATTATGCTGCTATTACACTTAGCCGCTAATAACGCCGCTCTCTCGGCTGCTATACAAGGAGAGCAGCAACGCCCTCGATGCTACGTTACGCCACGCCACGTCACGTCACATCACATAACATTACATCACGTCACATTACATTACATTATAGGTTATTGCCCTCGATCGTGATTGTAAGCAAATGACTTGCACTGCGTTGTCCTAAGCCACGGGAATAATATATTTAGAATAATAAAAAAGTTTAATTCCTCAGTGTCTCTACAGCTAAGCACTACCACGTGACTTACCGTTATGATCACACAACATGAAATGCTGATGATTATATCGTTATATACACCATTAAGTGGCGACGTATATCATTATTTAATTAGGTTGTCTTTACACTTGTATTATTGTAATTAACATTTTGTTATTTTTATCCGTATAAAATAATATAGTTCAGAGTGGTTATATTTGGTTTAACATCTTACACCGTCAATCTACATAACAGTAACCTTCATTTGAGAGAATATAAAAACATAGTATTCCTGTTGTAACCATAAGGTGAATGTTTCTGTTTACACAAAGCGGGGAATCAAATAGATTATCAACTACTATATACATGAACGTTTCGGTGTTCGCACGGGTTGCCCGGGAAGTAGCTGAGATGGTCGGTTGTTGTCTGTTGAGCAGGATGCATCGGACGACGAGACTCGAGTTGTCGGAGCTCAACCCCCACCTCGTGTGTGTGCTGTGCGGGGGGTACTACGTCGACGCGACGACCATCATAGAGTGTCTCCATTCGTGTAAGTCTCAGCCAGGCACTCACTCACTCACTCACTCACTCACTCAGTCAGTCAGTCAGTCAGCCACTCACTCACTCATTCACTCAGACACTCACTCACTCAGTCAGTCACTCACTCACGAGCACACCGCCTAGCATTTATAGCATGGACTTTCTCGGTCAACGAGATTCTGCTGCTGTTTCACACGTCTGTCTGCGGTGGGGGTGTTGACTGGTCGAACGAGACGCTGCGTGTACATTACCTCGCCTCCGACTAACACACAATACTGTCTTCTAACTGTCTGACAGTGAGAGGAGACCAATGTAAGAGGCGCCACGCGAACACGCTCTATGGTCGTAGACATCGTAAAATCATCTTATATGATTCTCTCGTGTACGTGATTCTCTCGGTGTCTGTCTGTTATTCTCTGGACGTGTGTCCGTAATTATCTCGATGTGTGTACGTGATTCTCTCGGTGCATGTCCGCGATTGTCTCGGTGTCTGTACATGATTATCTCGCTGTGTTTCCGTGATTATCTTGGTGTGTGTCCGTGATTCTCTGGACGTGTGTCCGTGATTCTCTCGATGCATGTAAATGATTCTCTCGGTGTCTGCCCGTTATTCTCTGGACGTGTGTCCGTGATTCTCTCGATGTATGTACGTGATTCTCGCGGTGCATATCCGTGATTGTCTCGGTGTCTGTACGTGATTCTCTCGATGTATGTACGTGATTCTCGCGGTGCATGTCCGTGATTGTCTCGGTGTCTGTACAAGATTCTCTCGTTGTGTGCCCGCGATTCTCTCGGTGTGTGTACGTGTGTGCGTGCGTGCGTACGTGCGTGCGTGCGTACGTATGTGTGTGTCCGTGATTCTCTCGGTGTATGCACGTGATTCTCTCGGTGTATGCACGTGATTCTCTCGGTGTGTGTCCGTGATTCTCTAGGTGTGTGCCCGTGATTCTCTCGGTATGTGTCCGTGATTCTCTCGGTGTATGCACGTGATTCTCTCGGTGTATGCACGTGATTCTATCGGTGTGTGTCCGTGATTCCCTCGCTGTGTATGTGATTCTCTCGGTGTGTGTCCGTCGATTCTACCGGTGTCTGTCCGTGATTCTCTCGGTGTAGCTTCGTTATTCTCGGCGTCTGGCTAATAATTGCGATCCAGTTTTAATAATCTTCATACTTGCGATCAATGTACATTTCCGTGATTCTTCTGTGTGTCCGTGAGTATGCTACTCGTGTCCGTTATTGTGCTACTCATGTCCGTGTTGTGCTTCTTGTCCGTGTTATGCTACTCCTGTGTCCGTCCAGCCGGACTTAAATAGGGCCACAGGATGAGAAATCCGCGTGTTCCAGACGTGGCGCGATCGATTCACTGCGACTGACTGAGTCGTCCCGTCCCGTCTGTCGGATTAACCGGTGTGACGACGTCTATGACTGGGGAAGGTGTCATACGCCATTGTATATCAGCATCAGTCGGCTGTTTCCGTTCGTTGGAGGCATTCGGCCAATACATGCAGTTTGTCCCACTCACTCACGTAGAGGGGTCAGATCACTATTTATTGTCCCAAAGGCAAAACTATTAACTGTTTAATGGTGTTCGCAAATTTATATTTTCAATATACTGAAAATCATTTATGCGTTAACATTTATTTTTCTTCAACCCGCTGGACAACATTTTTCAAATTGTGACATAGTCACTTGTCGGTTCGAGTAGTTTAGTTACCCACCACATGATGGCAGCACCCAGGGTAATGTAATGTAATTTAGAGAATATAGTTAGTGAACTATTATTGCTATGTTTATTTGTCCTGTAATTAGTTGTATTTACAGTGTAGGTAGTTGGTCTTATTACTAATAATTCAGTTGTTTAAACATAAATTTTCACCCTAGAGACAGGGGTCACGTGTGGTCAGTAGAAGGGGCCCTGCCCCAGTGGGCCAGGCGTGATTCTACAGTTAATGACAACTATGTTTTGGTAAGTCCCTAAATGATGTTTTCTACCTTATTAAGCAATGTTTTCAATTTATAATTGTATCATACTGTATGATAGGGAATTGTCCATCTGTTTATGTCAAGGCATTTACTTTATCAGTTATAATTACTTAGTGGTGACTTTGATTACTAATATGTGGAAGATCAGGAATAAGTGGTCATTGGACCTTAGGGAAGAATGCCCAACAGGGCTTAATGAGATTTTTACCACTTCCAGTCAGTAGCTTGTAAATGTACAGATCCCTTTAGAAAGTTAAGTTTTGATCCTGTTTAGTGGTGCTACTGTTATAGTTAATATGTTATAAGATGTGATAGACATGGTGCAAGCATAACTTGTGCATGTATATAGGTATTATGTAACTGTCCCTACAGTTAAGCCAGGATCAGTCATGTGCCCTCTCTCCCTTTGAAGTTACATTGATTAATTGCTCTAGGAGGTGGCTGGGAGAGGGCTGATCTTGAGTATTCCCTAGAGACATGTAAGTTGAGCAGTGTCCAAGACTTGCTTGTAAACAACAGTGGAATGACAGCTAGGCTAGTCAGGGTATGCACATGTGAAATTGACAACATGGTTGACTGTTGAATTTATTATATTAAGGCTGTTTTACATGTAGAGTACTAGTATTACATTAATACCTACAAGTATGATTATATATTAGTACTGAATAAGATAACAGGTATTTTACAGACAATATTGTGAACAACACCAATGTGTTGGAACTATGGTATTTAACAGATGTTGATGTGTCATCTTACACTGGACACTATGATATGCAAATAGCTTACTGGTTTGGTTTGTATTTGTACAGGCGAACGCAAGTCCTGGCTCACTCCTGGTTGTGGCCAGTCGTCTTTTAAGACATTCTTTAAGTCGTCTTTTAAGACATTCTTTAAGTCGTCTTTTAAGACTTCTTTTAAGTCGTCTTTTGGGTCGTCTTTGTTATTGTGTATAGTTCTTTCACCTTTTATTGTTGTTCTTAATGCTCTTGCTTTTGATTGTATTTTGAACTTTCGGTTGACATTTTATACGTTGATGAGGTACCGAAGTTAGATCAGTAGTGCAAATTGTGCAAGGACTGAGAGACTTGGTTTTGTATAATTTTAGTAGTTAAACTGTAATAAACGCAATTTTATCTTCAAATTTGCCTTACAGTGGTCTATTCTTAATTTAGGCATAAGCTAACCACCCACAGCCTACATTTATGGTACCAGAAGTGGGGTAGACCTTTTTAACTCAAAAATTATAGGCAGGACCAAAATTTTAAGTTAATTTTTGATAAGACGACTGGCCACCCAGGTTAAAGAGTATGGACCAGGAGGATATCGAAGAAGTGCGCGATGAGCTAGAAACGATGCGTCAGCAACTGAAAAATTTGCTGGAGCAAAAAGAGAGTGCCTCAGCACCAGTGACGGTGGTTGTACAGCGTGAGCGACGACTCCGAAACTTCTCGGGGTCGGGAGCAGAAACAGTCACTGAGTGGATAGAGGATGCACATGCCATGATAAGTGCGCAGGGTCTGACAGGAAAAGAAGCAGCAGACTATCTGTTATCCCACCTTGAAGGACCAGCACGACGGGAAGTTAGATGTCGCCCTGCTGACCAGTTAAACGATGCAGATGCCCTTTTCAAAAATCTTCGTGAGACGTTTGGCGAACGGGCAAGTGCTTCCCAGTTGCTAAGACATTTCTACGAAAGGAAACAGATGGAGGGTGAGACCATCACAGAGTATTCTCACCAGCTCGTTCAACTGATAGACCGACTGGAAAACACGTCCCCAGATCATGTGGTCGACCGAGACACAATGCTCAGAGATCAGCTAATTGAAAATGTGCGCGAGCCATATCTGAGATGGGAACTGAAGAAGCAGGTGACAAATGAGCCTGAGAGTACATTCATCACCTGCAGGGAGACAGCGATACAGTGGTCCACAGAGACGGAAACCAAGAAGAAAGTACGGACTTCTTCGCAGATAGTAGACGCGAAACCGATGCAATCTCTGCCGCAGCAACCTCACAGCGATCAAGTGGTGAAGATGCTGACAGAGATGATGGCCAAACAGCAAACCCTGATCGAAGGAATTGCACACCAACAGCAAGAGTTGGCTAAGAACCAAGAGGAGCTACGTCAGCTAGCTAGCGGAACACAGAGAGGTCCATTGAGCAGGATGCGCAGTGCAGGAATATGCTTCAAATGTCGGAAACCTGGACATATGGCCAGAGACTGTCGCTCTGCTGGAGACGGCAAGGGGATAGGGACTTGTTACTTCTGTGGAAAGCTGGGTCACCATCAAAGAGAATGTTCCGCATTCAAGGACGCACAGGTGAAGGTGAGATGTGGTCAGCAGACGTCAAACTAGGTTGCTCCACTACTATGGGCCGAGTGGTGGAGAAGGGAGTGACTGGCTCTGTAAGATCTGACAATGACAGCTTAGAATGTCTGGTTGGTCATGCACCAACACTAGAAGTGAAGATGGGAGGCATTCCAGTGGTATGTCTGATGGACACTGGCAGTCAAGTGACAACTGTCACTGAAAGTTTCTTCAAAGAACATTTGAAAACATTGGCTGCCGATGTGATGGATCCCAAGAGTTGGTTGGTCGTCAGAGCAGCAAATGGAATTGAAATACCTTACACAGGATATATCGAGATAGATATGGAAGTTTGCGGCATACATGTTCCGAGGAGAGGGGTACTGATAGTAAAGGACTCAACAGACCTTGCAAGCCAGGAAGTAAATGGTCTTCTGGGAACAAATGTTCTGATGAAGGTGCCAGTTTTGAAGAACATGCTAAACGGCATGAAAACTGAGGCCTACAGGCCAACAAGAGAAGCAGTCAGCTTTGCCAGGGTAGCAGGTCATTGTCCAATTAGAGTACCAGCCAATTCGTACGTGAACGTTAAAGCAAGAGGACGCGGGAGTATGGACTCCATGCTGGTCGAACCTTTGTCGACACCGATACCAGGAAATCTGGTAGTAGTTAATACGTTGGTCGAAGGATCGTATTTCTATGTGAAGGTTGTCAATGGGTCGAACGTCGATGTCGAACTGCAACCACGGACACGGATTGGGCTGTTACGACCTGCTACGCCTTACCGAGAGATGAGAGTGGAGGTCTCAGCAAATGCAATTACCATCAGCACTCCAATGGAAGACAAAGTCACACCGACTGCAGAAGTAGATGTTCAGGACATCTTAACAAGCCTACAGCTGTCAGGATTTCAAGGAACACCTGAAGAGATGATACAAATGAGGAAACTCTTTGTGAAGCATCAAGATGTGTTTGCAAGTTCTTCTGACGACCTTGGTTGCACCACAGCAGTGAAACACAATATACGAACCACAGACGACATTCCTGTTGTTCAGCCGTACCGGAGAATCCCCCCAACACAACTACAGGAGGTGAAGGAACACATGGAGAAGCTGATGAGAAACGGAACGATTGTACCTAGTAAGAGCAACCATGCTAGTGCAACTGTACTAGTACGAAAGAAGAACGGAGATCTAAGAATGTGCATTGATTACAGAGCACTTAACAACAAGACAATCAAAGATGCTCATCCACTTCCAAGAATCGTGGAGTCATTAGACGCAATGACAGGTGCACAGTATTTTACAACACTGGATCTACAATCAGCGTATAACCAGGTGCAGATGGAACCAGATGACCAGCACAAAACGGCATTTACAACACCATTCGGTCTACATGAATTCACCCGAATGCCATACGGCTTATGCAATGCCGCTGCAACGTTCCAGCGCCTCATGCAAATGACCTTCAGTGCTGAGATGTTTGAAATATTATTAGTCTACTTAGATGACATTGTCATCTTCTCAAAGAGTATCGAAGAACACCTGAAGAGGCTGGATGCAGTATTCACCAAGTTACGACAGTTCGGATTGAAACTGGAGCTGAAGAAATGCAACTTCTTTAGAAAGGAAGTGCTGTACTTAGGTCACCTGATCGGTGCTGACGGAGTAGCAACGGATCCGTCCAAGATAGCAGTCGTCGAGAAGTGGCCTGTCCCGAAAACTCTCAAGGACTTACGATCATTCCTTGGCTTTGCTTCCTACTACCGAAGATACGTACCTAATTTCACGCAAATCGCGAGTCCACTACATCGAGTGGTAACCGATGCTTGCAAGGCGGGAAAAGGGAAACGAAGAACCAGCAAAATGTACGGCTTAGAGAAATGTTGGACTGACAAATGTGAGACAGCATTCAAGGCTTTAAAGACAGCACTGACGACAACACCAGTACTAGGATTCGCCGACTATAATCTGCCATTCATTGTTGAGACAGATGCATGTGACAAGGGGCTGGGAGCTGTCCTAAGCCAGATGCAAGATGGAAAACTGCGTGTGATAGCATATGCTAGTCGTAGTTTACGGGGTGCTGAGAAGAATGATGTAAACTATTCTGCAATGAGATTGGAGACACTAGCCTTAAAATGGGCTGTGACCGAAAAGTTCCGCGATTACCTGCTTGGTGGAACATTCACTGTTTACACAGACAACAATCCACTGACGTACCTCAACAAGAAAGTAAAGCTGACAGCTGTTGAGCAAAGATGGGCTGCGTCTTTGGCACCATTCAACTTCGACATACGGTACCGCCCTGGTCGCTGTAATGCTAATGCTGACGGATTGTCACGCCTTAGTGAATGCAACAAGACATGCATCAACATCCCCACTGTCGAAGCTAGCCTTACAATGGTCACACAGACGTCTCACTTGCCAGTGAATCTGAGGGTAGCGGTGATGGAGGAATCCGCCAATCGTGAGATTGCTAAGTGTTGTGAATACAAGGTAAATACAGATCCCGCAGAACAGGCGACAACAACATTGCCAGGACTGCCGAAAGAGGCAATGGGAGAATTACAGGCTGCTGATTCCACCATTGGTAGACTCATCTATTACCGGAAGATAGGAAGACGCCCGACAGTGGACGAGAAATCATCTGAGACAGCAAATGTGATCCAGTTGGTACGCCAATGGGATCACATTGTGGAAACAAATGGAGTTCTCTACCGGCGCGTGCTAGACTCTAAAGTTGGCGAAATTGATCAATTGTTGTTGCCAAGATGTTTGCAAGATAACGTACTAGAAAGTTTGCACAACAAACAAGGTCACCAAGGAGTGGAGAGAACAGAGAAACTGGTGAGAGCACGCTGCTACTGGCCGACGTTACACAAAGATGTACAAACATGGATTAATCTGTGTGAGCGTTGTACGCTTGGTAAATTTCCCGCAAAGAAGATGAGAACACCACTGGGAAGGCTCATTGCTACGCGACCCCTAGAGGTGGTCGCCATCGATTACACAGTATTAGAGCCCTCGTCAGATGGTCGGGAAAATGTACTCATAATCACCGATGTCTTTACAAAGTTCACAGTTGCAGTAGTAACCCGAAACCAGAAAGCAGAGACTGTAGCCAAGGCACTGGTTACACAATGGTTTGAACCTTACGGTATTCCGCAGAGGATACACAGCGACAATGGGCGCAACTTTGATTCAGTGCTAATAAGTGAACTTTGCAAACTATATGGAATTCAGCGTTCTCATACTACTCCCTACCACCCAGCTGGAAATGGCCAATGCGAGCGGTTTAACCGGACACTGCATGATCTACTGAGAACATTATCGGAGAAGAAGAAGAGAAGGTGGGCTGAGCATGTACATGAAGTGGTCAACGCCTACAATCTGACTCCACATTCCAGCACGGGATACGCACCATTCTACCTGATGTTTGGCAGAGATTCTAGACAACCAATCGACCTACTGCTGGGTACAGGAGAACAGGAGGTGGAGCCAAGTGACTGGGTTTCCAGTCACCAACAACGATTGCAAGATGCCTATCAACTTGCACGAAGACAGCTGGTACACGAAGCTGATAGTCGTAAGAAACACTACGACCGCAAGGCACGTGATCTTCCCTTGTCGTTTGGACAACGAGTGTACCGTAGAAAACGTGACATTCGAGGTCGTAACAAAATCCAAGATGTTTGGGAAGGAAAAGTATACAAAGTTGTTGCGAGAAAGGGAAAGAACGACGTGTACGTGATCGAACCAGCTGACGGGTTTGGAGAATTACGAACTGTGAATCGGGTGGATCTTCGATTGTGTCCCCAACCAGAAACAACAACGAGGCGGAAGCTGCCCTGTCTTCCTGATGAGAAGACAATAGACCCTGACCGTCATGAAGAATTATCCGACGACGAGCGACTGCAGTGGAGATGCATAATACGAAGTTCACTTCCACAACCACTGGAACGCGTGAGCAGCAGTGATGACAGCGGCGACAGTCCGATCAACGATGGCTGTGACGTAACGACAGACACCTCTGAGGCAGAAAGATCACATGAGGACATTACAACAGTGCGGCGATCGTCACGAACAACGGCAGGATGGCATTCGAACCGTTTTAGAGAGCCACGTTCGGCTTTGAATGGACACTAGAATTAACATGACTTGTGTTTAGTTAACATTAAGGCAATGTTAGCAAAAGTGGGGTGGATGTGACATAGTCACTTGTCGGTTCGAGTAGTTTAGTTACCCACCACATGATGGCAGCACCCAGGGTAATGTAATGTAATTTAGAGAATATAGTTAGTGAACTATTATTGCTATGTTTATTTGTCCTGTAATTAGTTGTATTTACAGTGTAGGTAGTTGGTCTTATTACTAATAATTCAGTTGTTTAAACATAAATTTTCACCCTAGAGACAGGGGTCACGTGTGGTCAGTGGAAGGGGCCCTGCCCCAGTGGGCCAGGCGTGATTCTACAGTTAATGACAACTATGTTTTGGTAAGTCCCTAAATGATGTTTTCTACCTTATTAAGCAATGTTTTCAATTTATAATTGTATCATACTGTATGATAGGGAATTGTCATCTGTTTATGTCAAGGCATTTACTTTATCAGTTATAATTACTTAGTGGTGACTTTGATTACTAATATGTGGAAGATCAGGAATAAGTGGTCATTGGACCTTAGGGAAGAATGCCCAACAGGGCTTAATGAGATTTTTACCACTTCCAGTCAGTAGCTTGTAAATGTACAGATCCCTTTAGAAAGTTAAGTTTTGATCCTGTTTAGTGGTGCTACTGTTATAGTTAATATGTTATAAGATGTGATAGACATGGTGCAAGCATAACTTGTGCATGTATATAGGTATTATGTAACTGTCCCTACAGTTAAGCCAGGATCAGTCTGGTGCCCTCTCTCCCTTTGAAGTTACATTGATTAATTGCTCTAGGAGGTGGCTGGGAGAGGGCTGATCTTGAGTATTCCCTAGAGACATGTAAGTTGAGCAGTGTCCAAGACTTGCTTGTAAACAACAGTGGAATGACAGCTAGGCTAGTCAGGGTATGCACATGTGAAATTGACAACATGGTTGACTGTTGAATTTATTATATTAAGGCTGTTTTACATGTAGAGTACTAGTATTACATTAATACCTACAAGTATGATTATATATTAGTACTGAATAAGATAACAGGTATTTTACAGACAATATTGTGAACAACACCAATGTGTTGGAACTATGGTATTTAACAGATGTTGATGTGTCATCTTACACTGGACACTATGATATGCAAATAGCTTACTGGTTTGGTTTGTATTTGTACAGGCGAACGCAAGTCCTGGCTCACTCCTGGTTGTGGCCAGTCGTCTTTTAAGACATTCTTTAAGTCGTCTTTTAAGACTTCTTTTAAGTCGTCTTTTGGGTCGTCTTTGTTATTGTGTATAGTTCTTTCACCTTTTATTGTTGTTCTTAATGCTCTTGCTTTTGATTGTATTTTGAACTTTCGGTTGACATTTTATACTTTGATGAGGTACCGAAGTTAGATCAGTAGTGCAAATTGTGCAAGGACTGAGAGACTTGGTTTTGTATAATTTTAGTAGTTAAACTGTAATAAACGCAATTTTATCTTCAAATTTGCCTTACAGTGGTCTATTCTTAATTTAGGCATAAGCTAACCACCCACAGCCTACATATAAATAGAACACCCGTTATAGGGGGGGTGATTAATGCTGTAACTCTATGGCCTAACCCAAGTAGAACACCTGGACCAATTTGACTTTGAAGTAACAGTGGCGCCACACAGTGGGTCGGGAACCAGCCAACGATTCGGTTCAGAGTTCACAGTGGGCGGTGTCAAATCGTTAGAATCTCATTGGATAAACGCTCTGGTCCGGGACCAATGGTCGTGGATTCGTCAGGTCAGCGTGAGTATCCCCACGAAGACGTTCAGAACAAGCCGAAGCACGAACGGATGGTCTCAAAGGCGACATCGGCGTTCGGTAGTGTAGTAGGGGCAGCAGCATTATCTCAGCCAAACCATCAAGCAGCTGCGTACGCAATACTACGAGGAATATCTGCGAGACAGCGGCACATTTGCGTACGACATATACGAACGTCTTCGGCGGTACGTCGACAGGATTCAGAGGACATGGACGAATTCGAACCGTTCCCCCACTTCGCCACGTCCGCTATTCACTCCGGCCAAGAGCCCGAGCAATGGACCAGTCACGCCGTCATCCCTCCGATCTCGCTGTCGACAACTTTCAAACAGTTCGAACCTGCCAAGTTTGCGGTAAGCGATACTTTTCAGCGTCCTATATGCGTGTTAATTATTGTCATGGCATGGGCCTGACTCTGGCTACTGTTATTGTAATATTGGTTGATCACCAACTGGCACGGCATGGACCTACAATATGGTCATGACTCATGGGCCATTCTGCCCATAGGCATAGCATGATGCAAGAATGCAGTTATTTTATGATAATATGTTTCACATGATGCATTTAAATACTATTTCAAGAAATGTTTTAAATTACTATGCATAATAGTGAGACCAACTCCAAACACAGCCCAAATTTCTAAGTGTAAATACTAGTCTTCCCGCTATAAATACACTGGGAGCCCATAACTCCAGAGGCAAAGGTGCGAATTTGGCATTGTGAAGTAGCTGACTAATCTAAACTATTATAATATCCCGAATATGTAATTTATCTCAAAGTGTAATATTAACTGTTGTCAAGCTAACTGCTATGTCATTTGTAATATGTCACTTGTAAGCTAGATATCGACAGTATATCAACTGGTATGTATTTTTACATGTGGGTATCATTTTATTGACAAGTATTATAATTTACTTGCAGCAATTTGAGTATGGTCGAAGTGGGAATCCATCAAGGCAGGTCACAGAGACCTGCATAGCTTCACTTGAGAAAGGAGAGAAATGTGAGTACTGTCATACAACAGCAGGGAGCTATTCATCCAGTTGTCCTGAAGGTTTTACCCCTGGAATCCTGGGGTAAACCCATTACAGTAGTTTTTACACTGGCTCTAAGTGAGATTCAAGTTTGACGCTTGTTGATTTGTTTATCTTTGGAGGGTGATTTTGACAATCCTGTCATTGGCCGTCTTTGCATTTGGCCTTTTTTTTCAGTTATTGGCTATTGACTCAAATGGGCATGTTTAAGCCCATTCATCTTTGTAGGTGGTCTTCTGGTAGACTATAGGAGACAAGTTTTAACATGCACACAGTGACAATGCTGGAAGTACTGTTGGGGCAGGCCATCCTCAACTCCATATGCACCACACTAGGCCCACATATCCAGATACAAGGATGCTTCTACCACTTGACGCAGAGCACCTGGCGTTAGGTTCAGAACCTTGGACTGGTCACCTTGTATTGTACAGATGAGGATATCAAGCTGTTCCATGGCATGCTAGGTGGACTGGCGTTCCTCCCCTTGGACCAGGTGGAGGAATTTTTGTTCAGGGGGGGTTTGTATGGGGTTTTTTCCTACACCTCTTTCTACTACCATTCCACTACCTTTCTGCAAAACTAAAATATATACCAATTATTGACCTCACGCTGGAATATAATTATCTCTCAGTCCTGGGACTGCCGGAGTATTACATGGCAAACAAATGTTTCTAGTATCCAAGGTGTGAATATATTATATGCACTCACTTTAATGACTGTTCATTTGCTGTAGATACACAAGTCTACATTATACAGCTGTATATGAAGTTGTATAATTTACAAAACTTGTTTTACAATGTTACACTTATCTTCTGACAAGTATGGCACATGTGTCATAATATTATGTGCTAGCTTTGATGGTCATTTAATATTGGAACTGAAGGTGATCATTGGTATTTTATATACCATTACTGCAAACAAACTGCCTTGGTTGTTGCACACACTTCAATGTGTGATCCTCAGTCTCACCTGACAGCTCACATTAGATCAAATACCAATGATCACCTTCAGTTCTAATACTAAGTGATGGCTACAAGCACACATGACACATGTCATACTTAATTGGCAGAAGATAGGTGTAGCATTGTAAAACAACCTTTGTAAATCTATTAAATGCTGATAGGTGGTATCTAGTAATGTAGGCAGTTCAGTTAAAGCCACCAAGTGGATAACTGGATATAGCCAGTTTACTACAGTTTACTACCAGCTTCCAAGCTGACCTGTATCTAGACCATTAATCATGTTCTGTATTGTTAAGCATACTAACACTTCAGTCAGTCAGGAAGTGCACAGAGTATCAGTTTCAAGTAGTTAACCCCAGTTCAACACAAGCAGTGTTGTAAATTATGTTAAACAGCAGGGAATAGAACAGCTGAAACCCAACTAAAACTGTAATTACTCCACTGTTGATTGTCCACCAACCAGCATCATTCACTAATCACCTTAGTAATCCCTAGAGTGTTAGTGAAGTAACTAATGGGGCTGTAGTCAGTTTCCATCCACTTTGACTTCCACCATTAGGGACATCTTAAGGCCAGATGTTTGAAAAGACAGAACTAGTCCTTACATGTACTTCTGATTAAAATCATGTTCAAGAACACTGTACCCAAGCAGTTATTATCAGTACATATAGTGGTTGAAGTTGGAATATGATGAACAGATGATTATCTATACCTAGTGCATTCCGTCATAATTCAAATGACCAGAGCTGGCAACTGAATCATACACTGAGTGGGTGGGCACTTGCTGGATTTACTGTTATATTTTTCTTAATTAACGCAGTCAGACAATGCCAAGTACATGTGTACAATAATGTTATTTAGATTTTTTCTTTGTTTCTTTAACATTATTTTGTTATTTTAAATAAAATCACCTAAATTCCAAATCTTTGTAATACAACAACATACACGTATATGAAATTACCCAATACAAATCGGTACCTACAAATATACGTGCAGCCAACATAGTGTGGCTAACACTGCTGGTTGTTCTCCTGCTTTCACAAGACCTTTCGTTTATGATGATCTGAAGAACTAAGAGATCATGACGGGTAACAGTATTTGAAATGGACAATCCTCTTCAATCATCACTGAGCAGACCTGGGGCGATTCCAACACCGGAATTGGAATCAAAGTATGAATCCGATTCCGAAATCGGAAGCGTCTGGAGTTAATTTAGGGGACTCGGAATTAATTCAGTGGAGTCGGAATCATTTGGAGTGGAGTTGTAATCGGAATCACATTGAGTGGAATCGGAATCGTCATTAATGTCACTACTAGTGTTTGCACAGAAAAGCCACAGATCCTTCCACATGGGACATGGCTAATTGCAATTTACTTTTATTGGTATCTCACTGCTCACTGGCCAGTCACTGCTAGTGTTTGCTCAGAAAAGCCACAGATCCTTTTGAAGGATTAAATCCTTTGGTTTTATTGGCAGTTTGTCAGAAGAGTCTTCATATGCCTGGTTCAGATCTGGCCTGGTCATACCTAGACCATGGCTAATTGCAATTTACTTTTACTGATTTCTCACTGCTAGTGTTTGCACAGAATCATACAAACCCTTCTAAAGGATTAAATCAAAAGTTGTGCTGGAGTCGGAATCGGAATCAAAAGTTGTACTGGAGTTGGAATCGGAATCGAACTGAGAAAACTGGAGTCGGAATCGAACCGGAGTTGGAATCGGAATCAAAACGGTGTGCTGGAGTCGGAATCGGAGTCAGAATCATTGAAGTGGAATCGAACCCAGGTCTGTCACTGAGTACCTGAAGTTTACCAAGGTGGAAATATATGCACTGAATTTATTGACTTGTTCATTTGCTGTAGATACATATGTATACATTATGCAGCTGTATCTGAAGTATAATTTACAAAAACAAGTTTACAATGTTACACTTATCTTCTGTCAAGTATTGTGTGTGTCATGTGCTTTTGAACGTTATTTATTATTAGAACTGAAGGTGTTTGGTATTTTATATGATGTCTGTCATGGTTGTTGCACACACTTTAATGTGTGATCTTCAGTCTCACCTGACAGCTCACATTGGATCAAATACCAATGATCACCTTCAGTTCTAATAATAAGTAATTGAGTGGATGCACACTTGCTGGATTTACTGTCATATTTTTCTTTATTAACAGTCGGATAATGCCAAGTACATGTGTACAATAATATTATTATGATTTTTTCTTTGTTTTTTAACCTTATTTTAAAGTAGAATCACCTAAATTTAAAATCTTTGATACAACAACAAATATGAAATGACCCAATACATGCAGACAACATTGTGTGTCTAATGTTGCTAGATGGTCTCTTGGGGATGTGGTCACTACATAATATTGTTACGTTGTTATTGACACAACATTGGTAGAAAAAATAGAATATATTTCTACAACATAAATACAACATAATTTCTGATGTTGCCAAATCCCTACCTTCCCAATACAGGGATCAGTATTAGGCCCTATAGGGTGGGTGGGTGGGTGGGTGGATGAGTGAATGATCTTCCTCATTCACCAACACCAATCCTCTTCTGGAACCTGGGGGTTACTTGGCACCTGGGGGGGATACTTGACGTTCATTTACTGTTACGGAGATAACATCTGATGTCGCTATGGTTACATGTACATGAAAGTATGTTATGACTAGTTTTGCAACATCATCAGCCAAGATATAGTTTTATATTTTTGTTGCAAAGGTAGCCTTTTCCTAAAGGCATTTCGTGTTTGATGTTCCAGTTATATTATTTGTTTGTTTATCTCTCCAGGTTACCTGTTTTCCTCTGGTCTCGCTGCCACAACTGCGGTGACCCAGATGCTGAACGCTGGAGATCACATTATTGCCATGAATGATCTCTATGGGGGTAAGTCTTGCCCAGTGAATATCAGCATGTTATAAGACAAGTTTGTCTGTGTCTATATGTCCAGTGGGCATAATAGAATCACTTCAGACCAAAGCAATTTTATTCTCTTAAGCTATGCAATTCGTTCTCTTTGTTGTTGGAAATAAATTAATAATTCATTCATTTATTCATACAGATTAAAACCTTGCTGCATTTTCCAGGCACAAATCGGTTCTTCCGCAAGATAGCATCAAAGGCAAATCTGGAGACATCCCTGGTAGATGCCACAGATGTAGACAACGTCAAGGCAGCAATGAAACCCACCACAAAGGCTTGTGTTTTTCTACTTTCTATGGTTTTATAAATTGCACATTTATATTTATATATTTGCAGATTTTGGTTGTGTGAAACATCGTTGCACATTACTTATAAAATTAATGTTTTTTTGATGCAGCTGGTGTGGATAGAAACCCCCACAAACCCTCTGCTACGAATCGTTGACATCGCTGCTGTCTGCAAGGTGGCGCATCAGCAGCCCGGTGTCTTCGTTGTTGTTGACAACACATTTGCTACACCCTATTTTCAGGTAATAGCAATGATATAATTAAACAATATTTATATTGACAATATTCTCAACACGTATGACACCTACTATCGGCTAAGAATAAAACTACGCTTTTAGGACGTGTTTGTGACGTCATTGCCATGTGTTTGTGACATCGTTTGCAACGTCAGTACGATATATTATATTTGTGATGTCACTGCAACGCCTGTAAGTGGTACATTTAAAAATTGGTCATAAAAATATTTCATATTTTCTAATTAGAATTTCTGAAAGCAGTTGTTTTACATAAGTAAATGCATATGTAGTCAGTTTTATTATCTGCTGTCGTACAATAGATATTTATACACATACGACACCTGTTGGCTAAGATACCATAGTTATGGGACATAAAAAATATAGTGCTAATGCAGATGCATCATGAATATCATCTATTGCAGTTGGTATATTTTGAATAAGGATGGATATCCTGCTGTTATTACAGTGATATTATAGCACCCTGCTGTTATTACAATGATATATCACCCTGCTGTTATTACATTGATAGTATAGTGTCCTGCTGTTATTACAATGACATTATAGTGTCCTGCTATTATTACAATGATATTATAGTGTCCTGCTGTTGTTACAATGATATCAGTGTCCTGTTGTTATTACAATGATATTATAGTGTACTGCTGTTATTACAATAATATTATAGTGTTCTACTGATATTACAATGATATCATAGTGTACTGCAGTTATTATGATATTTGACTTTGGATTGCATAAATTTATTGTCTTTCTCTACCTTCCAGCGCCCTCTGGAGTTGGGGGCAGACATCGTGCTTCATTCACTAACCAAGTACATGAACGGTGACCGTCGTTGCTTCATTTTATAAATAGACCACTTAAAAATGTGTAATGGATTTTTTTTTAATTATGATTGACCAGACAGAAAACCGAAGAGGGTGATCAGATAATTTGATATTAGTAACTGCAAAATATGAAGCCTTATAAAAATTAGCTGTTTGTAAAGTGTATCAGTGCTTTGAATATCATAGCTTTAGCTGAAAATGACAAACTTTTATTGGACACTCTAGCAGTGGTCGTAACATTAATTAAGGTTTTGGTTCTAACCTATTTCTTTGATAATTTTACCTACAAAATGTCAAAGTGAAGAATATTAAGAGGCCATATTTATGCTGTAACCATCAGTTTTACAGTTGTCTTTATGAAGTGTTCTCTACTGCAGGTCACTCAGATGTTGTGATGGGGGCTCTCATTACTAATGACAGCAACCTGGCAGAGCAGATCAAGTTTATCCAGTTTGGTAAGTGCTGTCAATTATGCTCAAGTTCAGACCCTATTCAACATTGACCAATTAGTCTGACCCTATAGCAAGACTGACCAGTAACCAGGACAGTGAAGGTTAGCAGTTCCACATTGTCCCACACTAATCACGTTTCAGTAAAGTTGTTGTCGGTAGGCTTTTCTTAAATCGGTTGATGTTGTTCCACACTAATATGTCGGATGACTGGCATCCTTGATGCATTTTACTGATTCACCTTTGCCATGATCATAGCCTTGGCTTGTTTACTGGCCTAGATGTAGGACTTTAGTGGGTTTCGTATGGTCTCAGTTGAGTTGTCATCCACAATAAAAATAGACTGTTCATTTGTGTTTCAATGGTGTGAATTTTCTGCAGTCACCAGCTTGTCATTCATAATGTGGTGACTCAGTTAGTACAGTGGCCTGTGAATGTGTTGGGAATGACATTTGAGGGTAGGACACAGATGTGATTGTGTTGCCCTTTGAGGGAAAACAGCTGTGTCAGGAGGTGGTAGTCAACAGTAAACAAGTGCTGCCCTCTGGTGGATAGTGTGTGTGAGCGTGCTGCTCTTTGGTAGGGAATAGGCGTGGGTGTGCTGTCCCTTTAGGGGTAAGACCACAGTTGACCTTCCTGTTTATTGTTTCACACGAATGTAGGGCATATGAAATTGTAAAATGGTAACTTAATAAATTAATATTATGTGACATGAGTGCCTTTGAGCAGGAATATTCACAGGTTTGTTTGTAGAAGCTATTGGCTGTGAAATGGTGCATTTTTTAAAGAGTTTAACTGGCGGAGGGATTTATGGGAATTTTTCTGCTATGGGCCACGTGGGCGCATGAATACATGGCTATTTTGGTCAAAATTGATAGATATCGCACGTCGGGGCGATTTAAAAGAGCTGGAGGTTTGTGATTTTGATAAAATTTGGTCAGTATATCAATGAGATGATGGCAGTTGCTGTGGACAATTTTAAGAATTTTTGATGGTCACGTTTTCTTATAATCAAACAAAACGTTAACATGGCCACCAATGCAATTCTCAACTGTGGTCTGACTCCTTTAGGGGCTTAACAAATTCCAATAATCCATAAAAATGTGGAGGGGATTGACCTGACCAACCCATGCCCCATCCAATGATGAAAAATTGGAGGTACTGCAAGCACACATGTATGCACGGACACATTGCCAATGCAGTGAACGGAAAGCTGATTATTGCAATATTTCAACCAGGGAAAAGCTAAAAAACATTATTGTATCTTTTTATATTTACAATGCCCCTAACAGAAGACAAGCATGATTACGGTGCCATACAGAAGTCTTGGTGCTCAGCTGTTTTTAACCAAACCAGCATCAGAAATAATAGTAGCATTAAATCAACCAATTTTCAGGAAATTTAAAAAGATGTCTTAGAATTTACTTAAATTCTAACCAACGACTATATGGCTATTCTTGAGCACTTCTTCAAATTGCATACATTATTTTGACCTGTTTTCAGGTGCCTCTAGCAAAATCCAAGAATGATAGGACAAAGGACAATGAGACTTATTCATTGATAAAAAATTAAGTTCATTCTGAGACATAATTTTTTTACAATTGGTTGATTTCACCTAATAGTAAACCTTCTACCCAGCATCGGGAGCAATTCCTTCACCCTTTGACTGCTTCCTCGTCAACCGTGGACTCAAGACACTTCACCTGCGCATGAGAGAACATCAGAAGAATGCTCTCGCCGTCGCAAAGTACCTGGAGAGTAACCCACGAGTTGAGAAAGTACTTCATCCAGGTAAGTGGTACTATTATTAAAGGTCTTCCTCGATGTTTTCGCTTGTTTTAGAAACATTTTAACCAGTTGACGAAATCATTGGCCAGACTATTATCCAGTCAAAGTTAGGCGAAAAAATGGCAAGACTGGTCCGGCCCTATATAATCTCACAGGGCTGTTAATAGTTCCACAGTTACCTGACCTAAGTAACTATCAATGTGAATTCTTTCAATGATTTTAACAATAATATGCACTTTAATTACACTGACTATGCAACTATTTATGCACTACAGATTTGAATATCGACAAACCTGGCTGACTAAATCAGTTGATGAGGAAGGTTTAAATTTGTATATTTCTCCCATCCTGGTGTGTTCTGGAATCTATTTTATAAGAATTTTTCAAAACGTCATAACCTCTTATGTCACATACTAAAATAATGGTTCATGTTCTTCCTACTGGAACAGTTGTGCAGTGAAGTGTGCGTCGACAACGTATGTTATAGTGTTTTGGCAGCATAATAGTTTTCTTAATAATAAGAAAGTTATCTGGTTTATTCAAACTAAATATAATTATTCGGCTTTGAAAGCTGAAGGTTGAGAACAGGTTGTGAAATGATGAATCACAGAGAAATGAGGACAAGATAATCAAAAGAAAGATTTAACTGTAGTGTAAACCTGTTGCTCTGTGTAGGTCTTCCATCGCATCCATTCTATGAGCGTGCAAAGAAGCAGATGAAGGGCTTCAGTGGCATGTTGACCTTCTTCATCAAAGGAGGTTTGAAGGAAGCGAAGACCTTCCTCTGTAGTGTCCAGGTATGGATAGTGATATTAGTATCACCCAGTTCCATACCTGGTTGCTGATGCTGACCAGCTCTGTGTCTGGTTACTAATGCTGACCAGCAATTATGTTAATTGATTAAGTGGTGGCTAATCCCCATATTTCTTTATCTAATTCTATTTGCAACAGTAGATATTCAGTACATTTGATTTATTAACAAAGCGCATTACACTTTGCCCCGACAGACCTGTTCACGCCAACACTATTTCAACTTCAAAGGCCATGCTGCAATTGCTGCGTGCAAGCTGTTCTTTATAATTTCCTTAAAGGAATCCCATCGCCCTCAATTGATAGGTACTCATTTACACAGAGTGAATTGAGCAAGGGGAACTGGACTAAATTGCATGGTAACTCTGGTCGTTTCATTGAGAATCTGACACTCTGCCACTGTGCTACTGACTCCCCATTGTTAATGTGATTACGTTGTTGTTGTTAGTTTATATAAGTTTTTGAATGTCCTGCTTGCTCTGTGAAATTTTATTCGATTAAAGACGCAGGCACTTTAACTGCTCAGTAAATTACCTTTTTTCTATACAGGTGTTCACACTGGCCGAGAGCCTGGGAGGGTTTGAGAGTCTTGCAGAACATCCGTGAGTTGTCTTTCTTTCACTATTATTTGCCAAGATCACTATATTAACATTTAACAAGATTGCCCTTTAGAGTGGCAAGCCCCAAAGGAGATCTGGACAAAGACGCCATTAGTTTATCAAGAGTCCACAAATTAAAATCTGTGTGTGGCCCACCCCTGTCAACTATCTGTCAGTTTTCATTTCAGTTCTCATTTTTATTGCTACTCAGTTGGTTTATGGATCTGCTGACCTGATATTTTTGCTGTTCACGTTTTCATCGTGTTGTATTTAAACATGAAATATCATTCCACGTATGACAAATATATGTTCTTTAAAACAAATTGTATTTTTGCGCACTTTTTTGGTCCAAGTATTGCCACGTTGCATCATTGTCTTTTGTAGTAAGAATCAACAGCTTGTGTTATTGCTCAATGCAGATGCAATCCGCGGTGCTATTTTTACCGCAGAAGTGTGCAAAAAACTACATTTGAAAAGAATATATGCTTTTTGTATGTGGAATGGTTGGCATAGTAAAATGAGGTAAAAAAACGTCATTTAGTGGCATAAATAATTTAGGCCAATCTAGTCCATGATTAACATAGACATTGCATATTTGGATAAAAAAAAATTGCCCAAACACTGGTGAAAATATTGCCGCTTATGTGAAGCATTAAAATGTATCGTGTTTTCCTGTTGCCAGAGCACTGATGACTCACGCGTCGGTGCCGAAGGAAGAACGAGATGCCCTGGGGATCACAGACAACCTCATCCGACTGTCCATAGGCATTGAGGATCTGGAGGATCTCATCGCTGACATTGACCAATCCCTCATCAAGGCCGTCGATGTGTAATGGATGCTCTGACCACATCGCTGACATCGATCAGGCCCCATTAAGGTTGTTGATGTGTAATGGATGCTTTGTCCTCATTGCTGACATCAGCAGGCCCCATTAAGGCTGTTTAGGTCATGCTTCAGTTATATTACCCGGTGTGTAGTGGATGAATGTAGGGCAGGTAGTTTGAAAAAATCATATGTGCATTTGAGCAGGGCCTTTGCCAGGTTTGCTGGGTTTTGCTGTTGAGAGTGAATTGATGGATTTGTAGATGATTTTCATAGGCAGAAGGATAGTGGGGATTTTTTTGTGCACCATAATTCATGGCAGTATTGGTAAACATTGACGGGTATCACATATACAGTCAGGCTAGTTAGTAATATATATTTATATGTATTTTATTGATTCCATCTAGTCAACAAGATCATCACTTGTTAAACGCCGTTATTACTTAAACTTAACTATTTCCTTTAGGGTGTGTCCCATAACTGATCTGCTATATATCAGAAATGTATATTTTAGCTTAATACTATAACGTTTGATGTCCATTAGCTAATATGTTACGCAATTTGATGTTTAATATGATATTTAATTGTTCATAAAATGCTATTGTTTCATTTTCAATTTGTTAAAATTGCATGAAAGAGCTTGTGGTAAGCTAAAAGCTTACAATAAGTTCAATAAATTTTTCCTAAATAGCTGTTCACCTTGTCCCAATACCCATTTCATGTTGTGTGCAGTTCTTTGTAAGCGTTTTGGCACAGAGAAATGAAGGTATGCAACCCTAACCGTACCTAACCTCATCCCTAGCTAACTCTGGTTTACAGAAGATATAACCATTCCCATAGCACAGGTTGATAGGAGAAGTGAACAGTTTGCTTGGAAAAGGCTGCAGTAACAATTATAAATAGCATGATACAGATCGGATGCCAAGATGGAAATTTTGTCAAAATTAAGAGTTATGACACCAGGATATGAGGGAGCAGGTAGCCATTTTGCACTAGAACAGTCATGTGTGATATTTGTTATGTGGTCCAGTGCATTGGTAACATTGCGTAAACAATTTGGACAGAATAGTTGTATGTTGGTTGTGTCACAGCCACGGGAAACATTGCATAGATCAGCATTTTCAAATTTGGCATCAGTGGGTATTGTTTGGTTAAAAATCAAGCAGTTATATAAATATTAATTTGAAAATAAAGTCAGGCTTCATTGGTTCTCAATGCTTTGGAAATCTGGTGTATATGATCTATAATTTATCAAGTGTTAAAATTTACCTATAATTAAATTATGTAACTGGTTTTCAGCTAATATTATAGGCAGGGCATTGTTTTGACTTGGCTGTCAAACAAATATTAATGATGTGACAAGCAGGAGTGTTCCCTAATAGGTCTATATACACATTGTGCTGCAACTTGATATAAAATTGGACACTTTCTCAGACAAAAGCTTCCCTATTTGAGGTCATGCTTTCCTGGTGTGTTACAGCCGAATGTAGAGCATAGTCAGTTTGTACATAGGAAGTTTGAAACATTTGTAGGATCTGACATAAGTGCATTTGAGCAGAGACATTGTTTGGTTTGCTGGTAGCTGTTAAGAGTGAAATGGTGGATTTTTTTGGCTACTGGATACGTGTGCGTCGTAATTCGTGCCAATATTGGTAAACATTTACGGGTATCGCACATACAGGCATTTTGTAAGAGCTAGAAATATCTAATTTTGACTAAACTCGATCAGCATGTCAATGGGATGATGACAACGCCAATTAAAAAGTATAAGAATTTGTCGTGGTCACCACCAATCAACACCAATTGGAAAATAAACTGTAGGCTGAACCCTGTTGCTATGTGGTGCCTTGGAAAATGTGATATGTTAAATGTGATATGCCTATGATGTGATTTATGCGTGTCTTGTGTGATTTTATCAGATTTAATTTCCGTTGTTTTGTCGATTTATATTTACACCATAGACATAAATAGAACGCCCCGTTAGTAAAATTTATAGTTTATAGGGGGATGATTAATGATGTAACTCTATGATTTACACTAGTTTATAAAATAAGGACAGCACAGCAGCCATAATTGCCAAATAATTGAATGTGCTCTAGTGTCCATCTCTCAGAGGATCAATATTGCCGTTATTACAGTGTCATGGCCATACACAAATAAGCTGACGTATTACCGTTTTAAAAATACTACATTGTCAATGACCAGTAATAGAATTGAACGAGTTCTGACACCATCAAGGAGTCAAAATAGGCAAAACATCATGTTCTCAATGGCAGTACACTTATTTACTTAACGGACGTCCTCCACCCAAATAAACCATACTTGTTTGAATAGATTATATGCAAGCGCACATAACATGTCTATGGGATATGAGTACACGTTGCATATGGTGCACTTATCTTGTCTACGAATTTAGTGTCG
This sequence comes from Lamellibrachia satsuma, assembly GCA_033239005.1. Lineage (NCBI taxonomy): Eukaryota > Metazoa > Annelida > Polychaeta > Sabellida > Siboglinidae > Lamellibrachia > Lamellibrachia satsuma. The sequence goes on from BSQZ01000018.1 coordinate 1,473,045, forward strand.
TCTTACAACGATTGTCTTTGGGGAAGAAATTCAACATTAATACAAAAGGATATGCATTATATTAATTTGACATGGTAATGTATCACCGAGTAATCTGATATTCGCGAGTAATACGTGGCTATTATTGTTGCACGATAACAGGCAAGCAACATTAAAATGACCCTTTTAATAATGTTACTTACGACATACAGTTTCTTAGCAAATATATGTTCATGACACAAAAGAATAGAAAATCCCAACCGGACCCCTAGTTTGAGAACTCCCGTATTCCGACAGCAATGGTTAGAAATATCCTGACGTTGTTTGAATTAAAAAAGCAAGCAATTTTCAACACTTCGTGGTGGTTTATTTTGACACAATAACTGTTTAACTACGACAGCTTTATTATTGAAGACTACACCTGCAGATACATACCGTGCCTACAACTAGGTAGGTAATCTACCTAGTCCGCATTGTATATAATTTATTATGTAGCTCTACTACCGAAATCACACATAGGGGAGAGTTGCCGGGATTGGGACCCCTAACGATAAACTTGAATATACAATACACTAACATGGAGTTTATATTTTATTTTCAACAACAAGCTGTTAATCACAAGAAAATCAATGATGAATTTTGCCAAAAAAATGCAAAACGGTCCAACCGTGGCCACGGTTTCCTCGACTGGACCACCCAATGTCTTTGATTAGACCAAAAATAAAATGTTTATATGTAGGACTAAGCATAACTATGAATTGATACATAAGTAATATATAGTGTTCATTATAATAGTTTTCATTAGTTAAATACAATATACTAATAAATACCAGTGTTCATAATCTTTGTAGTTCCATCCACCCTACACAATGTCCCATGTCTTCTTCGACTGGACAAACAAACAACTTATGTAGACTAAACTTTGAATTAATACGTGAGTAAAATATAGTGTTGGGCCAGTCTTGGCAAGTTCGGAAGGGGTAGATTAGCGCGTACAACAAAATCGGTGTCGCGTCGTTGGTAGACGACCGGCAGCCACAACCGAGACACCGCACAACAAACACTATTTACCACAATGGTTAAACACATTATTTTAATACATAAAAGAAATGGTAATTATATACAATTTAAATAAGGTACATATAGGTACATAAATAACACAATTATACAACAGACTAAAATGCAGGTAAAAATACTGAGCATAATGAAAGGTGCATCAAAATGAAGGTAATAGCTAAAAAACATAGCAGTGAAAATAGCTAGATTCTCCACTCTTCAATTACATAAACATACACAGCATATACTTCTAATACACAAGAAATGACAATTATATTCAATAGAAATAATTAATAACATACAAAATGCTAAAATGCATTGCCAAAAAATTATAAATCATAAAAAAATACTAAGAACGATGCAAGGTCTATACAAATTAAGGTAATTGCCAAAAACACAACAGTGACAACAATAAAATGTTCCACGTTTCAATTACGCAAACATGCACATTCTATACTGAAATGTTCACATGATAAAATATATAAAAATTATACAACAATAATTACAAACAGGCTAGACATGCATGCAGCAATGTAAAAAGCAAGCACAGATCAGCATTAAACATCATGTTGATAAAAGGGCACTTAATAAAATACAGATTATAGAATAATAGTGTTAAATAAGGCACTACTGATAAATAAAATAAAAATTCCATGCAAGAAATATACAAAGGTGTACACAATTCTGAATGAGATTGATAAATATAAATGTAAAAACTGCATGGAATGTGCAAATGACATAAATAAAAAATATATTAATGTATAAACACACAAAATACAAACAACATATAGATACAGCTGTACAACAAAATGCTCTAAATAAAATTCACACTCGTTCCTGTGCCGAGCTCGTGCACAAGTCGTTGTATGACGTGCACGCGACACGCGCCAGCCGCAGTGTGCGCTCACAGGGAGCGAACTCGGTACAGATAGTGTCCTCGTTCAACTTGCACTTTCGCAGTGATGACGGAGTACTAAGTACCGGTACCAAGGGTGCGGGTGAAATTACAGTGGCCAAGTTCAAGGCAACAGAAATTCGTCGCCGTGGCCGTAGGCGTAGCCCCCAATCCGCCATTACTGTATTCCTCGTTACTCCATAAATGGTGTGTAACACTAACAGTCAACCATTTTTTGTATAATGTACATTCAGTAATCATAATAAATTGCCTAAAAGGACAGACGCAATGGAAAAGTGCCGATTGCACGAACGGCAAAATGCATGGTTCGTCGATCGGCGAACTTTTTCCGACCCACGGAAAATCGGCTTTGGCGTACTTCGCCTTCTTAGGCGGTGCCCGCGGCTTAGCCGCCGAGGCGCGCTTCATCGTGCCGTGGAGAAACTAGCCATCAGTGATTAAAAATTGCAGATAGAAATAACTCATGCGAAAAAAAAATGTTCAACTGTTATGGCGGGGAGTTATACTCGCTATAATTATATAGCAGAGATCACGAGGGCGCGTAGCTGCGATATCATTGGTCGCCGGAATCGAGGCTGACATTCAGTTTCAAACGGGATCTACCGGAAAGTCGAGGTTTTTCGCTCAACGGTGTCGATTTTACCGATAAAATGAAAAAAAAATTTTTTTCCCCCAAATCGCAAAAACAGGTAGAAATGTTCTACCGACCGGCAGACCGGTAGAGGTGAAAAACCGGTAGTCTACCGGGAAAACCGGTAGACTTGGCATGTCTGTGTTGGACCCATTACTTTTCCTGTGCCGCATCAATGATCTGCCGGACACCGTGAAGTCCACAGTAAGACTCTTCGCGGATGACTGCCTGCTCTATCGGGAGGTCCGCTCCTTTCAAGATAACCTCACCCTGCAGTCCGACCTCAAGAACCTCAAGGAATGGGCAGCCCGGTGGGGGTGCGCTTCAACGCGCAGAAGTGCTACGTCCTCTCCACCAAACCCAGATCACACTTCTACTATAAACTCGGGGGCACCATTCTCAAACATGTAGAGAAAAACTCCGATCTCGGCATCCAGATCTCTGCCGACCAGGCCTGGGCTAGAAAGCTGGATCAACGCTCGGCTTCCTACGCCGGAATCTCCGGAACTGCCCTCAGGAGTGTCGACGCCTTGCGTACATCGCTCTCGTTAGATCCACCCTGGAATATGGGGCGGTAGTGTGGGACCCCTACCTCAAACAAGACACGGAAAAGTTTGAGCGCATTCAACGGCAGGCTGCACGCTGCACGATGCATTGGCAGGATGCTTGACTGCCTCGACCTCCCACCCTTGGAAGAACGATGCAGGCAACTTAGGCTGACAATGCTGTACACGATAGCAAAAGGCCTGGTCCCAGCCCTACCTGCGGACACCTTCGTCACAGCAGCCAACATAAACAGACGTAGGATCCGACACTCACAACATTCTAAAAAGACAAGCAAACAACAAAAGCTGCTGCTTCAAAGTACCCCATTCCAAGACTGACTAATATAGAGGTTCATTCTTTGTAAAGACCTGCTTACACCTAACGATTTTCGTCTGCAGTTGGGAGGCAGAGGGTTGCATTAAACAGCTAGCAACCTTCTCCATGTTTTTATTCTTTTAACTATATTTTATTTTTATATTCATCCAAATGCGCTGCGCACACCCCAAACGTCACGTTAATAGCCCTGGTCGGCTTTTGTGATGCACCCTATTACAACAACTACAGTGGGATCTTCAGATTCAGTGTTCATTAGAAGCACAACATTAGTCAATAATCAAATGAATGTTAACAGTGCCTAATGTTCATAGTCTTTTGTAAATGGCTCCGGAATAGGCTACTGGAAATGATCGACATCATTTAGAGCCCACCACAACATGTTCTGTCTCGCAATTGCATGCGCTGGCACCAAAGATTCTTTCACATCCATTACTCGTCGCACTATGCCTGCATAGTGTCAGCTGCAATTCGTATACTGCTGTGTCAGAGGCCATCGGAAAATGTTCTGTCCCACAATTTACACGCACTGCACCGCCACAGTTTCTTTCGTCACATCCATGACTCGTCGCATTATACCTGGGTAGATTTTACAATGGTACAAAATTGTGCACCATTGACCAGTTCTGCAGCCTTCGATGTCCTTGATGAGCTGCAATCGACAAGGGCTGGATAAGAACTGTTGTGTGGTCTCGATTGAGTTGCAGTAGCCTTAGAAATAGCCTTAGAAATAGCCTTAGAAGACTGGGTTCTTGGGTGGGTGTAGGCTGAGTAGGCGTCTTTGCTTTGTTTAGCTGGTTTCTTTCTTCGGTGGGCATAACTCTGGTACAGCTTCCATGGCAACAGCTGTCAGCTTCCATTGGCACTAAATTTATGTAAACCCTAAAATAAAGTCGTTGTTAGTCCGAAACAATGTAAATTTGCCTGTGACCAAATGTGTTCTGTTACAAGTTCCCTCGATACGAACACTTAGTAACTTCCTTTATTTGCATTATCATAATTGCTCCCTTGTCTAATATTACTTTCTGGTAATCAATAAAATAATTACACACATCTAATGATGGCACACCCATATGTGGGTCACTGGTCCAATTGTGGCAACTGCAGTGGTCCAATCGTGGAATTTCACATGTTAAAAACATTGCATTGTTATGACAAGCAGACGACATCAACTTTAAAATTCTTGTTATTGCCACTTACGTTGGGCTCCTGTACTCTTGATGGACACACATTTTCGCCTGTAAGTATGACAAAGGGTGCTGTATTGATAACTGATTACGGCCTGGTTATTATGTCAGGGACTTATAAAACGTACTTTCTGTGATAAATATTTAAAAGTACTGCTATTTCGTCGAAACTTACCGTGTCATCCGAAATGCCACTAATGAATGACATAATCGATAGAAGATTCCACGGTATACAGTAGTATTGAATATACAGCACTGGTCCGATCGAGGAACTGGTCCAATCCAGTCAACTCTCCCCTATATGGTTTGATATAGTATGTATTATTTATTGTTACAATGTGATTGACGGTCATTTTTGTTACCAATTAGGAGTAGTACCACGAAGTAGTACCACGAAGTAGTACCACGAAGTAGTACCACGAGAAGGGATAATAATAATAATCAGTTTTTTTTTCAGTTTTTTTTTCGAAATGCACCCCGATATAATTATTACCTTTCTACGAACAATGGAATTACCCTTTGTAAGTATTACTTACAACTGTCCACAACTCTACGCGTACAATTACGTACACATGTTGCCAACGTCATGCGTCTTTTCTTTGATTGTCCCAAGTTACGCAATACAAGGGCGAGGCGTCGCTATATGTTATCAGAGAAGTTAATCTTATTATAATCGGGCAGTTGTATGTTATGCTACTCCTAGACGCTTTGTATCTCGGGCGCCAAACAACTGTCGGTATTATCGTGACAGTCACGAACTACCAACTTATCCCGTCCGGAGGATGGGCATTTTGCTAGTTGCTATAGTTGCCAGTATTATGTCGCAATTTCGACATATATTTACTGGCAGTACCAAGTGCCTAGGCGTAGATAGATATTTCTGTGATAACGTTTTATTAATATTGTTATCGTGACAGTCACTTACGAACTTACGACGGGTATTTTTGCTAGTAATAGTTATACACGTTGATGTACACAATCGCTTTGTTACATACACACACTGAATGAGAACAACATAAGGATTTGATAAATTATTAATGTTTAGTATCATTCCGCTATCATTGCATGTCATGACACATTTAAGATGTGAAGAATGTGATAAGAGGTCTGTAAGAAAGGCGGAGTAGGATTAATGTGATAAGAGGTCTGTAAGAAAGGCGGAGTAGGATTAATGTGATAAGAGGTCTGTAAGAAAGGCGGAGTAGGATTAATGTGATAAGAGGTATGTAAGAAAGGCGGAGTAAGATTAATGTGATAAGAGGTCTGTAAGAAAGGCGGAGTAGGATTAATGTAATAAGAGGTCTGTAAGAAAGGCGGAGTAGGATTAACGTGATAAGAGGTCTGTAAGAAAGGCGAAGTAGGATTAACGTGATAAGAGATCTGTAAGAAAGGCGAAGTAGGATTAACGTGATAAGAGGTCTGTGAGAAAGGCGGAGTAGGATTAACGTGATAAGAGGTCTGTAAGAAAGGCGAAGTAGGATTAAAACTGGAGGAAACAGCTGCCGATTTAGAGCATTGGAGGAAAAACCACCAAGTCAGTGCAGCAGTACAATGATTAGTTGGCTTCGCCCCTTAATAAAGGAACCTTTCAAGAAGTGAATGTACATGTGCGCAAGACCCCGGGCACTCGAGAGGTAAGGTGTCGGTGGTGTGTTGTCGGTTTGGTACGCAGCTGACGCATCGCCTCACGAAGTCGCGAAGTAATTCTGCTGCGTCGGTAGTCGTACTCGTTGCGTGATCTGTCGGATCGAAAAAAATCGCCTGGAAGACACATTGTCGTTCCGTAGACTAGTTCGTTAGACCAACATCCCAAACCCTCTTTTGGCGCGGAGCGGATGCCCAGTAGCACGATCGAAAGTTCATCTCTCCAGTTCGGACCATTTAGGCTAGTCTTGAGCGACGCTTTCAACTCTCGGTGGAAGCGTTCCACGATGCCGTTGGACTACGATTGATAAGCTGTCGTTCGGTGAGGCCGTGTGCCCAACAGCTTGCCGAGCTTCGTCCACAATCCGGAAGTGAATTGCCGATTACGGTCAGGTGTGATGTCATTTGGTACGCCAAAACGTGATCCCCAGTCGTTCAGCAGTGCTCGTGCGAAGTAAAGCGCCGTGGCGCCTGTTATCGGTATTGCCTCGGGCCACCGCGTGAACCGATCGACGATTGTGAACAGGTAGGGTGTCCCTTGAGCCGGCGGAAGCGGACCCACAATATCGACGTGTATACGGTCAAAACGGCGATCTGGCGCGGCAAATTATTGTAGTGTGGCGGAAACGTGGCGGTGAATCTTCGTCCGTTGGCACTCTAAACGCGTTTTGACCAAGGTGCTGACGTCCTTGTTCATGCCGTGCCAGACGAAACGTGTGCTCATGAGACGTCTGGTTGTGCGCACTGCCGGGTGCGAGAGACCGTGTATAGCGTCAAAAACGCGTCGTCGCCATTTCGACGGCACGATGGGGCGTGTATGAGGAGTCGAGACCTCGCAGAGAATGACGTCTCAGTTCTCGAGGTCTACATCCCGTAAAACGAGTCCCGTAACCGCCAATCTGTACGCTTACACGTCGGGATCTTCCGCCTTTGCACGCGCCATGCCCGCGTTGTCGACCGAGTCTGCCCCCGTGATAGCCCGACGACGTGTTTCGGTCGCCACGTTAAATTCGGACACCGGTCTGATTTCAGTCTTAATGTCCGAACTCGGGGAGAGCCTGTGGCGACCACAGCACCACCCAGCGAACACCAGGGGAGAGTTCGCTACGCTCCTCCATACGAACATGTACGCCTATACTCTCATCCAGTGATTCATTTTTATATCGTTATTTAGCGCTTATTAAACGAATAATTTGTCGGAATAAATCTTGAGTTGTTATCGATCACATTATCAATTGCAGCCTTGAAAGTGACACATTAACACACGCCAGCGATGAGCTTTTCTTTCAGACGCAGTGGTAGGGCTGCCTGCCAAATGTTTTCGTCAATCATGTCTGCTGAGTCTCTGAGTATTTCAGAGAGCTCGCCGGGGTACACTTGATTGCATTCACTGACTAGCTTGGTGCCACCCTCGCTAGAACTGTTTATGCTAGAAGCGACGCCAGCAAGTTCGTAAGAGACTTTGAATTATTACATAAACTGTCATATTCATCCGAATGCGCTGCGTACACCCATTGCTTCACATGTCCATGTCTCGGAGACAATTTATCGATAGTCAAACGTGTCAGATGTCTCATTTGTCTCAATTGGGTGACCAACTGTGCGTCAACTGTTTTGTACTTCTTCTACCAACAATAACAGTTGTCGTCTCATAATAAATCAACCAATCATTTTAGCGCATATAACTCACGTAGACCACGGAAACTTGGTTGCCAACTTCCAAGTTGACTTGTGGAAAGTTACGTAACAGTTGCACCAAACACCCCAGTATCAAATAATATCCTAAACAAAATGTGATGCGATCTGGGAAAATCAGGCTTAAGTGCCAATTATTTCACTTTGACATTAACTAATAATATAATAATAATAACAACAAAGTTATGCTTATTTAAAGACCATGGGGGTAAAAAAAACACAAATGCGGAGAAAATCAGCTTTAAAGTTCACAAAGAAAAACCAAAGAAATTCATAGCTCAAATGTATATTCAAAACATCACAAGTGAAACAATATATATATATATATATATATATATATATATATATATATATATATATATATATATATATATATATATATATATATATATATATATATATATATATATATATATATATATATATATATATATATATACGACTTATCTACATATCTAACACAATTTGTTTACACAAGTTGCCAACCAGACATAAGTTCATAATTTCTTCGGTTCGTCCACTGTTGGTAGTGGTGCTACAACATCTTGGTATTGGTGGAGCAGAAATTTATTTCATCATGTAAATACCACTGTCGCTCATGCGAAACACCAGGGGGCCCAATTACCTCAGGCATTTCATTAACATCTAGGTGTCGCGTTGTCTGCTTTGCAGGTCACATTTGAGTTCTTCGGTATTACTATACTGTTTATGCGTAACAGTTGTTGAAGCTATAAGCTTGAAATAATGAAACCTTTTGATTTTATCAAACCTTTTGAAATATTTTGCCAAAAATGACGAGAAATTGTAAATAGGGACAAACACTTCTCCCTGGTCGTAAATGGCATGGCACTAGCTGCGTCCACAAACGCTAGAATAGTACAAGTGAGCAAGCTCGAACATCAACTAGTTTACATGCATCAACATAGTTATCATACACCATCTTCTTTGAGCAGTTAGATGGTAGTAACTTCAGGTCGTCCCTGGTACACGACCTGGCAAAGACATGGCATGCGTCTCTGAATAGTTCACGATGAATGTTAAAATATGTTTTGCTTCATCAAAGGTAAGATCATTCTAAGGGAGCTTCTTTGTCAGTTTGTGGTCCCTAGGACTGACTCCATTTAAACGATAGTGCTTTAACAGAGCAGTCAAATTGTCCTTAGAAATTGCATGCAAGAACGTGAAACTGTCATGACAAATTAACTTGCCGTGGTGGTAGAAGTCAGTGCGGTTTCTCTGCCGCTTGGTCTGGGCCCTCTTCTTCTGTTTTTCTGTGTCTGCCGACATGTGTGCGCCACAGGCTATCTTTGCCAGAATAGCCATGTCCTTTTCTGTTGATGAAAGATCGATGTGCTGCAGGCGAGTCTCCACCAACAGGTCGCGACAGAACAGCATCGGGCGTGGTACACCGTCATTGTGCTTGCATTTGCAAGTGAAATGTCCAGACTCGTCATATGGCATGTTTTCGGCATCCATTCTCTGCATTGCATTGGGAACTTCATCCACGATCAAACTTTCTACAAAAAAACACACCAAAAAACAAGTATAAATAATTATACAATAGAAAGTGACTCTGTGACGGATTGAGATGAGTGATGTTTTCATTGTTTTGGTAATTTAAGACATTCGAATAAAGAAACCGTAAATTTGATTCTAATTAATTTAGTCTTCTGATTGTATTATATCTTTCATCACTTAAAATCTTGCTATATGAAGATCCATAAACTTAAGTAATTTACAAGCAATAGTTCATGATGCTGAAAAAAAAATTGAATAATAAATAACACAATTTAATAACAGAAATATAATTGCTTAACAAACCTTGTTTATTAGTTTCATCTGTCTTACTGGTCTCCATTCTCGGTCGCTTTGTTGACGAGTGTGACTCGCTTCCTGATTCGGAGATGGAGTCAGATTCACTGCGAGTTTGGCGGTCTAAATCGGTCTCAGAATCGCCATTACTAATAACAGGAGATACAAAATAGTCCATTGCAACATTGTGTAACTCGGATTCTTCGCTTGCTCGCAAGTTCACAGTGTTTAATTCGCTCAAACACCTTGCCGGTTGGTCGATATTAGATGTTATGCGCATACGCAACTACACGGGAATATCTCATTGCATGTAATTAATTTTAGGCTTGGGCAAGGATTTCCTACAACAATTTACCTTATTTCTGCATGCGCCTAAATAGGGGTAGGGTAAGGCGGGGCAATACTCCCATGTGAGGCAATACGCCCATAGCACTTTTCCAACGAACGCCTAATGCAGTGTTATGCTTTTTCAAGTGGCGGGAGAAATGACTGCTAGTCTACGCTTCAGTTTGAACACCAAAATTGGTAAATTTTTAGTGGTGTGGTATGTTTACACAGATCTGTGTGATGTGCCTAGTGCTGTAGTGTAGTGTGTAGTATGTAGTGTGTGCTTCATACTCTCGCTTTCAACTACAGCCGCCAGATAGCTCCTTGTAGTGAAAAGGGAGCCGAAGTCTCCCCTGCTGGTACATAGCCTCTCCAGAGACAAGACTCTAGCACAACCTCCTCGTGGTACACTGCGGATACTGGGCACCTTGCGGCCCCAGGCGAATGTGCTAGGGATCTCGGAGCAGGTTGGAGCCTTAAAGATGCAGTGTGCAGGGCCCACCAGCGTCTGAACACGTCCTGGTGCTGCACCATTCCAACCCCCAACTATGGGCAAATAGTACTGGGTAGATCACGCTCATTAGCCTTGGTAGACAGGTGATCTAGGAGAAGGAAAACTCAGACATAAAACCGCACCAGTATAATATAATGATGATACAAATATTTGTTGTATCTAGTAGTTTAGATATTGTCAATCTCGTATTTTACGCAGAGGAACAGAAGTGCGTTTATTGAATTCACATTTGCGGCGCTACATCACGCTATGCCTCGCACGCGCGTAGCCGCGTCATCAATAGTACGTCATCATATTAGCATGCACCAAGTAACTTGTGGCTCATTACAATATTGTTGTAAACACAGCATTATTCCCCCACTTGGAATAAAAGTCAATGAAGGGCTCAGGCAAATACTAAAGTTCAAACATGCTTATACTATGCTAAAACATGATCATTAATTACGCGATCGGTGGAGAGGAGAGGTTGCTAGCACATCACTCTTCGATCAAATATTAAAAGCGTATTCACATAATCGACGTGTATACAAACGTGAAATAGAGTTAGAGGAGAGGTTGCTAGCACATCACTCTAGTCTATTAAGTGAAATCTTTGAACCTCACAGGCGGTTTACGAAGCCTGCTGGAGCGTCGAACGACTTGCGATGATAGGCACGGCTTCAGCGTTGGTCTTGCGAGCGTGTTGTCGTCGGTTGTGAAGTCGAAATCGTCGGTGTCGTTGTGGTTCGTGTCGTGTGGTAGCGAATGTGTCGCATTCAATCGTTTGAAATGCGAGATGTTTCGCGTGATGGTGTACATCCCTCTTTTAACTGTTACGAGAGTTCCTTTTCGTCGTACAACTTCGAGTGGTCGCGAGTCGAATGGTGTTGTTAACTTGTTCCTCCGAGGTTGTCGGACGAGAACGATTTCCCCAACTTGTAGCTGAGATGGCTTTGCGTTTCGTCGTTTGTCAGAGTAATCTTTTGATTTCGCTTTGTTGGCGGTGTCTCGACGTTGTAGTTTCTCATGAAGCTCAGAAACGCGAGTCTGTTGTGGGAGTTGTGGGAGTGTGACGTTTAGTTTCCTTCCATACAGTGCTTCCGCGGGCGATACAAATGTCGTACAATGTGGTGTGGCGCGATATTGTCGTAGGAAGTTGTACAACTCCTGCTTCCAACTCCGATTTTACACCCTAGCCGCTCTGGTGGCTTTCATTAGAGGAGCCATAAAGCGCTCTGCCTCGCCGTTAGCGCACGGCCAGATCGGGGTTATTTTCTTGCATTGGAACCCGAGATATTGTGCGAACTTGGTTAGTTCACTGCCGTTGAATGGCGGGCTGTTGTCTGATTTGAGTACATCCGGGATGCCGTGACGAGCGAACATGCTGTCCAACTTGGGAATCACGCTGGAGGCTGCAGTCGACGTGACTATCTCCACCTACGGAAATCTACTGAAGTCATCTATGACTACAAGTATCAGTTCGCCTGTAGGCAGTGGTCCCAGGAAATCAGCTGACAGATTCTTCCATGGTGCTGACGGAATCGGCGTCGAGATCATCGGCTCAGGTGTCATGGGTGTGCTAATTGTAGCTTGACAAGCCAGGCAACTTTTTACCTGCCTCTCGGCCATGCTGTCGATCGTGGGAAACCAAACTTTCTCGCGTAGTAACATTTTGCTCTACATTGCAGCCAACGTATCGCACGTACTCCTCGGTCGAGTCGGTTGTTCCTTTCGCATATGGGTGTCGACTTATATAGTCGGCTGGATTCCGGTCGTATTTGCCGGGTCGATATTTCAGTTCAAACTGGTAGGGAAGTAGACGTAATCTACATCGCTCAATTCGTGCGGACGCAGGACGCTGACTCTTGAATATTCCGAGTAGTGGCTGGTGATCTGTGTGGATCGTGAAGCTTGCACCGTACAGATATAGGTGGAAATGCTCTGCGCTCCAAACAACTGCTAGCATGTCACGCTCTGTTTGAGAGTAGCGTCTTTCGACGTCTGATAGTGCTCGGCTTGCGTAGCTGACTACCTTTCCATTTTGCGTGAGGATAGCCCCTAAGCCGAGAAGGCTGGCATCGACGAATACTTCCGACGACTTGTTGGGGTCGAAGTAGGTCATCGTGCTCGTGTTCGTCAGCGCGTGGGTTAGCGCCTGGAACGATTGTTCGTGTTTAGGCTGCCAATTCCACAGTTCGTCTTGTTTGGTTAATTCTCGCAGTGGTGCAACGATGTTGGCGAAGTCGGCAATGAATCGAGAGACATACTGCGCCATGCCAAGTAGGGAGCGTATTTCTGATGGGTTTGTTGGTCGCCTCGCCTTCGAAATGGATTCGAGTTTCTTTGGATCAGCACGCAGTCCATGCGCACCGAAAACGTGTCCGTAGAAAGTGACAGTTGGCTGCGAGAATTTGCATTTTTCTCGGTTCAGGAGAACGTTGTTTTCTCTTAACCTGTCCAAGACTGCTCTCAAATTCGCATTGTGTTCTGCAGGCGTCTTGCCGTGTACAATAATGTCGTCCGAAATATTTCTGCACCCATTCAGGCCGTGTAGAAGTTCTGCGATCGTATTCTGAAAGATTTCCGATGCGGCGTTAATGCCAAACATTAACCGTTTGTAGAGAGCGACGTGTGTGCTGAATGTTGTGATTTGTCGACTTTCAGGGTCGAGTTCCAGTTGATGATATCCGGCTCTCAGGTCGAGTGTACTGAACATTGTCGCACCATTCAGATATGTAATTAGGTCATCGATGGTAGGCATTAGATGCTTTTCTCGTTTTACTGCTTTGTTGGCTTCGCGCATGTCAACGCAGATGCGCACGGCTCCCGTTTTCTTTGCCACAACGACAATCGGACTCACCCACGGTGTCGGGCCGTCCGTCTTCTCGATCACGTCGTCTGCTTCGAGTCGTGCTAGTTCACGTTCGACGTCCTTACGTATGTGGAACGGTATGTGGCGATGCTTTTGCTGTTTTGGCGTGACAGTCTCGTCGATGTGCAGTGTGATCAACCTGTCCTTGACCTTTCCCATTCCTTCAAATAGGTCGCTGTAGTCCTATATGACCTTGACCTTGTCATCAGCTGTCGTGATCTGTCTCGCCATCGTCAGTATCTTGAGGTTCTCGGCCGCTGCATAGCCAAGCAAGTTTCCACTGTTGCCTTCGATCACATGAAAAGGCACTGATAGTTGCTCACCATTGTGTTGTAATTCGAAGTTCGCCATGCCAAGCACAGACAGTGGCGTTGTCGCGCCATACGGGAATACGCGAGTTGTCGTGGGCTGCAATGTTGGCTTCACTCTCAGGCTGTCATACGTGTGCGATTCAAGAATGTTGACTGATGCTCCTGTGTCCACTATAATTTCTACATGTTGACCTTGAACTTGGATGACGCGTTTTGGGATGCGCTGTTTTCCCAGTGCGACGTGAACTTGCTCATCTTCTGTACACGTAGTGAACACGTACTCTTCATCGTCATCGTTGTAGGCAGCGTGTATTGTCACGATGTTCGCAACCGGATGTCGCGACATTGGACGCGATACATGTTGGGTAGTGCGCCGTGATGATCGACAAACTGATTCAACATGTCCGATTTTGAGGCATGCATTGCACTTCCTGCCGCGCGCCGGACAACCAGAATGATGTGGTAGTTGATTACCGCAGTAATTGCAGGCCTTAACGTGTTGGTGTCTGATTGTAGCATCGGGGCGATTGGTCGAGTTGTAACGCGCACCTCTATTGCCAAAATTGCGATTTCTGGATGTGGACCGTCCCCTGGCGGATGACCGTGAAGTAGTGGCGTTGATTGGACGATCAGCTTTCGTCCCACCTTCGACGGCGTTTGCTTGTTGCTCGCTTAACTCAAGCGCTCTAGCGGCGGCGATCAGCTTGTCCAGCGATAGATCGTCCCGCAACGCACGTCTGCGTAGCGGTTTAGACTGACAGGCAAAAATAATTTGGTTAGCGATCTCCCTGTCGACATTTGCAAAGTCACAGGATTTTGCAAATTTGCGTATCCGTGTTGCGTAATTGTCAATCGTTTCCGTCTCATCTTGTGTAGCTTGGCGAAAACTATATATCTCAAAAGTGGTGTTAGTTTTCGGCGTGAAATAGTCAGTCAGTGCGTTGGCGGCTGTTTGGTAAGCATTGACGTCATCGGTGACCTCAGACACAATCAGCGTGTCGAATAATTCGTCGACTTCGTGTCCCGCGTAATGGAGAAGCAATGCGCGCATGCGCGTCGGCTCGCTGACTGCCATGGCCGTGGTCAATCGTTCAAAACGGTCTAGCCATTTTCTCCAACGAGATCCCAAATTGCCATCCATTCGCATATCAAACTGTGCAAACGCGGGTAGAGCCATTGTAGACGTAGCAGTGGGTGTTTGTGGAATTACGGGATCAGCTGTGGATGTAGTACTTACAGCCGTGTTCACGCCGCACGCCAGAAGTAGCAATGACGTCAGCAGAGCGAGCGCCGTTCTCGTCGAAAAACAGCGGCGTGTTCCGTTCATAAATTCACCATTTAGAGAACTCCAGTCCAACTCCGTAGCTCGTTTCCACTGCACAGGCGTCTATGACTGTGGGTTATAGTATACCTCGTCGCCAGATGTTGTATCTAGTAGTTTAGATATAGTTAATCTCGTATTTACGCAAAGGAATAGAAGTGCGTTTATTGCATTCACATTTGCGGCGCTACATCACGCTATGCCTTTCACGCGCATAGCCGCGTCATCAATAGTACGTCATCACATTAGCATGCACCAAGTAACTTGTGGCTCATTATAATATTGTTATAAACACAGCAATATTGTTGACCGAGAGGGCTACCGCGTCAAGGGTAACCGACGCGCCGTCTACCTTGGCTGCCGCGAGAAGACAGCGAAGACTAAGGCGATTATCAGGCCAGCAGAGATCCAGAGGTGAAGTCCGGCTGGGCAGTCTGAACGTGGGGACGATTAGAGGGAAAGGAGTCGAGGTGGTGGAAATGATGGAAAGAAGGCGACTAAGTGGAAGGGAGACAGAGCAAGGACGATGATGGGAGGGTACAAGCTACTGCACGCAGGAGGAGATGGAAGAAGTAACGGAGTGGGCATCATTGTATCCGAAGAGATCAGTAAGACGGTGGCCAGAGTGGAGAGATGGAAGGCGCATAGTGATGGCATGGCTGATAATTAAGAAACAGATTGTGTGTGTTATGTCTGTGTATGGGCCACAGACGGGAAGGATGGAGGCAGAGAAAGAGGAGTTCAGGGATGTTTTGGAGAGGGTGATGGGATTGGTGAAGCTGGAGGTGATGTTGTGTATTGCGGGAGACTTCAATGCACATGTTGGATTAGTGGAACCAGGTGAAGAGGAGAGTGCTGGCAGGTATGGATGGGGAGCGAGGAATAGAGAGGGTCGAGCTCTGGTGACGAGAAATGGGTTAGCAGTGGCTAGCTCTTTCTTCCAGAAGCGAGAGAGCCGCAAGATCACATACAGGAGTGGACAGCGCAAGACAGAATTAGATCTGCTGATAGTCCGGAGGCAGCAGCTATGGAAGATTAAAGGATTGTAAAGCTGTGGCTGGAGAGCTTGTCATGTCACAGCACAAGCCAGTGGTGTTCGTTGTGCGTATGCAGAAGAAGAAACAAACTAAGACTGTGGGCCGCAGGACTATTAAGTGGTGGAGGTGCAAAGACGACGTCGCTGTTGAATACAAGGAGCGGGTGGCGGCTAAGTATAAAGAGCTCAGTGAAGAAGTTGGTGGTTTGGAGGAAGAATGGAAAAGTACAAAGAAGCATTTGTGGGAGCTGCAGAGGAGCTATGTGGAAGAACATCAGGAAAGGGCGGAAAGTCAAGGAGTAGTAACCAAGGATGGTGGACAAGCGAAGATGCAGAGGCAATATTCGAAAAGAAGGAAGCTTGGAAAGAAATAGAGAAGACCAAGGAGAGAAAAAACCAACCGGATGCAAGGATGATGCACACATATCAGCAGAAGAGAGCAGCAAAGAGAGCTGTTGATAAGGCGATGACAGATATGGAAGCAAACGTTTATAGCAAGCTAGATGAGGATGGTGGAAAGAAGATGATACACAAAATGGCCCGAGACAGGCATGAGAATAGTAAGGACGTGAAGGATGGGATAATGATCAAGGATAGAAATGGGAAGTTAGTGACAGAACATGAGGCAGTGCTGTAGGTCTGGGTAAGTGGAGGTAACTTATATTACGGATACAGAGATGCAAACCGGGATTAAATGGATGAAGAAGGGAAGAGCACCTGGTATCAATGAGATGCGTGTTGAAATGGTAATGGCGGCGGGGGAGAGTGGAATCAGATGGACAAAGAGGCTGCTGAATATATGTACGAGGCAAGGTAAAGTACCAGAGGAGTGGCGGACAGGATTAATTGTCCCCAATATGGAAGAGGAAGAGAGATATGCAAGACCCAGGGAAATATCTAGGCATCACACTTCTAAGATCCTGGATGGGAGGATTCGAAAGAGAGTAGAGCAAGAACTGGGTGAAGAACAATAGGGATTCAGAAAGGGCAGAGGGACGACTGATGGGATGTTTGCATTAAGACATTGTAGAGAAGAGGTTGGAGATGCAAGGGAGAATGGCAGTGGGATTTGTGGACCTGGAGAAGGCCTATGACACAGTCCCAAGAGAGATGGTGATGGCAACAGTAAGGAGTTGAACATCAGGTTGGATGGTAAGGAGATCAAGCAAGTGGATGGCATTGTGTACCTTGGATGAATGGTTATGGAGGGTGGGCATACAGAGTTAGAGATGTGACGTCGGACACAAGCGGGAGAGAATGCTTGGAGAAAGGTAGAGGGAATCATGTTGGACAGAAAAATTCCGTTGAGTTGAAAGGGACAGTCCTGAGGGCATGTGTTACACTGGCATTTACGGTCTGGAGACAGTGGCGTTGACAGAACAACAACAGAAGCTGCACGTTTGTGAGGACAACTGGGCTCAACGAATAACAAGAATAAAAAGGGTGTACAGAAGAAGGATGAACCCCTCAGGAAAGAGATTGGGATGCAATGCAGCCTAACAGGAAGATTGGTGAGAAGCCGGATGAGATGGGCAGGTCCCTTGGTAAGGGTGGATGCAGACAAACTAACAAAGAGAGCACAGGTGGACAAACATCAAGGATGCAGGAAAAGGGGAAGGCCATAACTGAGATGGGAGGACTGTGTGAGGAGTGATATGAGAAGATCGGGGGAGGATGAAAGATGGAGAGGGGGCTGCCGATAGAAAACTGTGGAAAGAAAAAACAGAAAGAGTGGCTCGACAATACTTTACCTGACCCTCACCCCTGTACAGCAGGGAACAAGGAGGAAGAGCACAGTTCATGTTAGCTATCAATCATTTTGTGGGAAATTAGCTTATACGGGTTCATTACTATAATATTTTTTATATATGTTTGTCATGCATCTAGAGATAGAAGGGAGGGGAGCGATAACGCAGAAAACAGATAACATAAAATACACTTTTTTTATTTTCGGACACTCTGAGGTTAAATTAGGTCTATATGGTCACCAGTACCTTTGTTTTTCGCAAAAAAAAAACAGGGATCTACCTAAAATATATCCAATTTACAAACCTAGGAAAACAAGTAACTAAGAGCATAGGACAGCATAGGGGACTTTCTTAACGCGGACGCTGCATTCCGGCCATTTCGATGTGTTGTGATAACCAGGGAAGGTGATCAGACTTAAAATTGTTGTCTTTTGGTGACAGTCTCATATATAGGAGTTAAGTAGATGCAGTTTCTCGTATGTTAATGCTTCTTTAAAACAAAGCTATAAGCATATCTTCAGAGAATGTAGAAATCATACTTATCCGTGGAAATGTTATGTAATCCAGCAAGGTGAAAGAAACGTGTATGAATATTGAGAGAATGTCATTAAAGAGTATGCATATATTCCTAATATGAACTAAAACACGTAACTAAATCAATGATCGTTCACCATTGTAATAATACCCGTTGCTGTAGAACTGCTAAAAGGCACTTTGGGCTTCTTTCATACCCATAAACGCTAATAGGTTATTGCACCATATAAAACACAATCATTGCCAGAAAGATATAGTTGAGCTCCATCCGATAAAGCTATTCGTTCTGTTATTGCCTTCCAATAATTTTCTGGATTAAAGACATGCCTAACAGCTAATGGGGACATTTTCACAAGTTTTAACTATTATATGCAAACACCCGTGTTATATTTACAGTTGTGAGGGCATCAAACCATCTGCACATATTCATGTTATATAAATATATACAGTTGTGAGTAACACAAAATACTGTGTATCATGCTCCGAGTGGGTCGGCGCCCATTTTTTGGGCAAAATGGGTTTCATACATAATCACATACAATTCCACTGGATTCACAGAAGATTACTCACGCACACCACACATCTTTACATTCCTACTCTAATGCTGCATATTCAGTTATAAGCTTGCACTTAAAACCACATTATATCAACACTTGGCAATGTAGTCAATTAATTATTTATTTATTTTGATGGACGTTTAGTCTGTACATGCAGTGATTAGCAAAAGCTAGAAACTGGCCTGTCAATTATTTATTTACTTATTTTAACACACTGAACAAAAGCACACAAGTCTTGTGATTGCTACAAATGACTATGCACAGTTTAATATTGTTGTACTTTTACATTGGTGTGACTCAATGAACAATTGTCATTAAAACAACAAGATGCCCATGAACCCAACTGGCGACTTTCACCACCACATTCACTGGCATGACGTGGCACCAATTAGCGACCTTCACCACCACATTCACTGGCATGACATGGTACCAATTAGCTACACTCACCACCACATTCACTGGCATGACGTGGCACCAATTAGCTACACTCACCACCACATTCACTGGCATGACGTGGCACCAATTAGCTACACTCACCACCACATTCGCTGGCATGACGTGGCACCAATTAGCTACACTCACCACCACATTCACTGGCATGACGTGGCACCAATTAGCAACCTTCACCATCACATTCACTGGCATGACGTGGCACCAATTAGCAACCTTCACCACCACATTCACTGGCATGACGTGGCACCAATTAGCAACCTTCACCATCACATTCACTGGCATGACGTGGCACCAATTAGCTACACTCACCACCACATTCACTGGCATGACGTGGCACCAATTAGCTACCTTCACCACCACATTCGCTGGCATGACATGGCACCAATTAGTCACCTTCACCACCACATTCGCTGGCATGACATGCACCAATTAGCACAAATTAGCTACATGGCACTAATTAGTTATCTTAGTTAGTGTAGTCAGTAACAAAACAAGCCCGGTCTTTCAGACTTCCACTGCCAACAAAGATAACTCTGCTTCTTATAAATAACGACCAACTTCAGCTTGTTGAAGATTTTGTCATGTTAGAGTTAATGAGTCCATGGCAGGTTATACATTTACCTCCTGTGTGGTGTCTATAACTTCACAAAGTAGAACGGACATACGGCTTTTAGAATCTCATTCGAGAGACACTGACAAAGTGGGTTGAATGAAATTTTATTTTGATTTGAATCCTGGTCCTCCTTTGGGTTATTGGTTTGTTGTTGAACCACTCACTCACATGATTGTTCAGAGCGCTTTATACTTCACCCTCTGGCAGACCAGTTGATTCAACACCAACTCAACTTCATCAACATGTGAGGGAACCCATGCACACCAATAGTTGACCAATACTCAGTTTATTGTGTACATGCCATGACTTTGCCCACTGGAGTCCCCATATGTGACAGCTTGAGGATATCAACTACCAGTGTAACAATTTCTGCAAGGACAGGCAGAAAATACGCACAATATTGTGAGAGAATGGTCCTCGACAAACATTTTCCTTCCAAGAACAGAGTCAGAAGAGAGACCAGGCCATATTTATGGTACAACATAAATGAGGAGGGACACAAGACGCTAGTGTGAGCATCGCTGGAGAACAACTGATCTAGAAGGTCATCGACAGCTGTTGAATGTGGAAGCTCGCAATGCCTCGACCATCTGCTTAGCCAAAGGTAAGAGTGAATACTACCAGGACACTCTGCAGAGAGCAAGTCGGTTGCTTATCAGGTCCCTTGGAGCTGAACAGAAGGCCATTCAATTTGAGTCCATTGAAGATGGTTGCAGCAAGTTTGCACAACATTTCAATGAGATGGTACAAAATACTCAGGCAGAGTTAGATGAGACCCACTCATCTAATCCATTATGCATATGCATTATGCGGGAGAAGGTCTGTTTCAAAGAATGGTTTCTTTCATACCAATATTGGATGAGGATTACAAGATTATGTATGGTGTAACAAAGATGAACGAACTCGATCCTCTGCCTAGGAAACAAATTCAGCAGTGCCTTCCATCCTTGGTACCAGTCATCCAACAAGTTGCTTGCAGAGGGAATGGTGCCGACGCCCCCGAAGGAGGCTCTAGTTCACCTGCTGCTAAAAAATCTTTGGACCAAGATGTGCTGCAGAACTGTTAGCAATTTTCACCATGTGTCCAAAGGTAGTTGTGCCGCGATTCTCTCAACCCACAAGACATGAATAAAGCCAGCATACAGAAAGCTTCATTCAACAGAAACTGCCTTGTTGTGGATCTGTAGTGATGTCTGGGAGGCACTAGATCACGAGGAAGGCACTCTGCTTGTGCTACTCAACTCAGCTCAGCCTCTGACATGATCAACCACAACATTCTACTCATGCGTTATTGTGTCCTCCAATGTATGGAGTTATATCTGCGGGAATGCGAACAGCGTGTTGTGATTGGCCAGGCTACATCTGGGTTTCACAGACTCAATACTGGAGAACCCCAGAGATCCATCCTGGGACCTGTACTGTTCTCCCAGGAAGTCCACCAGTTGGCGAGGTCATCAGGAGGCACGGAGTAAACTTCCATCATTATGCTGATGATATCCAAATAATGCTTGCTTTTGCATTAAATTCTACAGCACTGCTTGAGGCCCTGCAACGCCTTGAAGCCTGTGATTCAGACTGGCTGACCTCCAGTTATTTGACATTGAATGAACTGAAAAGTGAGTTCCTTCTGACTGTTCCAGTATCAGCAAAAATTGGTAGATGGGCTAGCCATCACTTTTGGCAGAGCTCTCATCCCGGCAGTGGAAAGACCTTGGTGCCTAGTTGGATAATCACATGGATATTTCTGCCAACACACCAATGATCATCAGGTCCTGCTACTTCCACTTTTATCATACCAGCCAGATAAACAAGCTTCTGCAGAGAGACCAGAGAGGGTAGTCAATCATGCGCTAATCACATTGAGACTACTGTATGGCACAATGGACAAGAATTTCGTTAGGCTACAGCGACTCCAAAACAGGGCTTCCAGAATCACTGTGTGGTGCCCAAGTATGCAAGTATCATTCCTGTGGTCAGAGACCTGCATTGGCTACCTGTGCAAGAGTGTGCTCACTTCAAGAGCTGTCAACAACTGTGGGCCAAAGTATCTTTGTGAACTTCTCTCACTCCACATGCCTACCAGTTCTCTTTGCACAGCTAGAAATCAACTACTTGCCAGACAAAGAACTAGGTGCAAGGTCTCGATGCAAGTTTCGTGGCTGCAGCTCCAGATCTGTGGAATAATCTGCCAGTGTCACTATGTGAACTGACCAATGAGGCCACTTTAAAAACACTCTATTTTAATCAACATTTTAACAGCTAGAAAGATGAAATGCATGTTCAACAACTCTGGCAGCCCACTATGGAGCCTGTGATGGAAAAAAAAAATTTCTAAGTTTATAATGGATTTATGAGCATCTTAGTGAAATAATGTTCTTAAAATTAATGATGGATTCTCTTTTATGATTTTATTTTCCTTATAAGCTATTTATTTTAGCGAAACGATCATCAGGCCACAATGGCCATGTACAATAAATTTGTGACAACCACATTGAACGGTGATGACCAGAGAAACCAGCTGACCAACAACACCTATAGCCAACTGGTCAGGCTTTTTCCTGAGTAGCTTAGAACCTTACATTTAACTCAAAAAAGCCCTGTCTAGGACTAACAAAGGAGTGGTTTTCTTTCTCTAGGGGTAGTGAGTCCAAGACAGGTTTTTTGCATTTCCCTGTGTGGGGTCATTTACTTCCCCTGGCATAGACACCAGACAGAAAGGACCAACGGCTCTTAGCTTCTGTCCCGTAAGACACAAAGTGGGATGAAAAAAACTGCTGAAGCCTAAAAGAGCGATAGGTGGACTGGCACCACTGTCCTCTCGACCGACAGTCTGGTGCTCTAACCGCAAGACCACCACTCCCCATAACTGACATATGATCAGTAATACTGACTGAGACACTAATAACTGTTGGTCATTTTTTCTTCGATTTGTTTCTCCAGAGTAAAACATGATAAAATGTTGTTTGGTGCAACCATTAGATCTTGTAACAGGATGGATCTGCATGAACACAATGATACCCAGAAAAGTATTATTACTCCTAAATTATATATTAAATGATCTGTAAAAATGAATTACTATTATATGATAAAATAATATTATGAGACAGAATTATAGAGAATTTGAGAAAACCCGGCAAACACGAAACTGCAGGTCCAACAATAAAGCAAAATGATTTGCTCTTAATATTTGAAACAAATTCTGACTCGGCAAAACATCCGGCCATCAATGAAATCTAATGGTCACTACATAATTATAATTGAAATAACCATCATTGTTTGTTGTCAACATTTGGTACATTAATTGAAACACTGACATAATTAAGATTAAGAATCAGTCAGATTGAAAACAACATTATGAAAGAACAAATCGAAGTACACAAAGCCACAGGCAGGCGAAGAATTAAATAGATTAATATTGTAAGAAAGACCAGCCAATGGCACCCAGCCGCTAACAACTGTAAATGATAGAACTGTGTGGAGGACCGCGACCACCAACACCACCAGACATGGCACCCAAAGATGACCTTATTAACACTGACCACAGCCAGTGGTGCATGTTTGGCAACACCACCAGACATATGGTACCCAAAGTTGACCTAATTAACACTGACCACAGCCAGTGGTGCATGTCTGCCGCTGTGCACGGACAGTAACCTGACTGCATGGTCAGACACCAGAGTGGATGACACTGAACATGCCATGACACATCAGTTTCTCCTTCAGTGGTGTCTGCCAGTCAGACCACTTGTCTGTCACAGGGTCATAGTGCTCTATGATCGCAGACTCTGGTTTGCCAATGCCACCCCCTGCCACCAGTATACCACCCTGCCACACAACTGCTGGGGCCTGGCCGTATTTCTGGCGTGGTCGACTCAGCCTTGACCAGCGGTGAGAATATGGGTCATACCGGAGACACGACCGATTGTGGCCTCCCACCAGGTAGATACAACTGTTTATAGAGACAGCAGCACCACAATCACATGCCTCTGGCATGGCTGCCAGGGTGACCCACTTGCCTGATGTTGTGTCATAAACCTGAGTGCAGGACAACACCACATTGTCTGCACTGCGGCCACCAAACACAAACACCCTGTGGCCATAGCTGATGACTGAGGGGACATACACTGGCTGTGGCATGTCTGGTACAGCTGACCACTGATGCTGCTTCAGGTCAAACCTTTCCACAGATGCAATCACCTTGCCACCGACATCTTTCCCGCCCACTACATACACGTAGTCTCCAAGGAGGACACTTCGGTGAAGGTAGCGAGCAGAAGCTAGTGATGGCATCTGTGTCCATTTGTTGCCATCCAGCAGCCAACAGTCGCCCTTCTTCACACCACCCTTCACCCCTCCTGTCAGCAACAGCTGGTCACTGGCCAACTGACATATGTCATACCACCTGCCGACTGACTGTGGCAGCTCTGTCAACAGCTGCCAACAGTTACACTCCTCCATCCAATAGTGGCAATGGTTGTATTCCCTTTGTCCTGTTCCGATCTTCTCGTTGGTCACTCCACCTACCACCAGGAGGCGTTGTTTGGGGCGGCAGGTTGGACTGGTCACACGGGCATTGTCAGTTGATGCTGCAGCAGAAGCAAAAACAAACAACAAACGATGAGAGAGGAGACAAAAACTATGAGACATGATCAAAATAAATACACACCAAGTATCAATTGATGAATGTACAATATTAGATGAGCGCATGTTTGGGGTTAATTACAATTGAAATGCCAATTCCAATTCTGGAATTTGTTTTGTTTTTAAAAGTAATTGGTGAAAACGTAATTGATATTTTGTATTACTTTTCAATTATATCATGTAATTTTTTAATACAAATTATTCGCTACAAATAATCAGTAAAAGCTGCTCTAAAATATGATATTTTTTGGTGTTGAATACGTCTATGGTTGTTATTCTGTTCTCAAACTGTTGTATCGATATGGAATTCATAATTGGAATTTAACTGTTGTATCGACATGGAATTCATAATTGTAATTTTGAGGTGTAATTGGAATTTATATAATGTAATTGACCCCAAGTCTGGATGAAAGAGGATAGACATAAACTAAAATATATGAATTTGAGCAAAATAAATACACATAAATAAATACATTAATTATCTATCTTTTAACATTAAAATAGTAAGATTATTAACTGTAGTTAGATCACATAAATGCCTGAACCTTATGAATGTTGGACCATAGTTTCACACACATCCACATGAATATAAATTTACTATCCATTGAATTAATAAGTGTTTGACCCGAGTTAGACAGTAACAGTTGAAGCAAAGCAAAAACATACCTTCAAATATTCTAACATCAGCTGTTTAAATGCTATAAATTATTTTATATTATGTTAATTCAGTGATGTTGTACATGAAAGTTCACCTTCAGCGGCACTTCTTCGCGATCGTTCACGTTTGACGTGGCCTTTCAGCTGGCGCAGTTCCTCTGAAAGTCATGCAAAGTTTATGTTAGTATTCAAATTTCATCAAATCCAATTTGATGAAATTTTTGTATTTCGGGGGTCCAATGGGCCATGGCCCCCCTTTGGCAAAATCCCCCCATATTTTTCCATTGCACCGCTACATGGTAGCATGGGTGACCAGACTTTACCAACTTTTCCAGATCCCAGATATGCCACTGGCTTTTCATGGGTGATTATGTTCAAATACGGTATAAAAGTGAACCACTGTATGTTGTTGAAAACCACATATTACTATATTACCCCTGGCAGATTTGTCAGTTTGTCAGTTGGCGTCCAAGTACAAGACCCCAGAAAGGAACACCTCTGGACCCGAGCACGACAGTTTGATGTTGGAGTCTGAGGATGATACTTGCGGTGAACCTGTCAGTGTCCCTGTTGGGACGATTACTCCCCAGGTTCATGGAGCACAGCGCAGGAGCCATGGGCTTCTCCTCAACTTACACTGGTGCTGCCAACTATGACCGATGTGACACCAGCCTGCAGTCTCCCGAGCACTGCGGAGGACCTGCTACACTCCAACGGCATCTCACCCAGGAATGCCCCAATATTCAGAACCATCTGCAACTGAGCATAGCTGTGTTGAAGCTTAACACCGAAGAGAAAGTTGATGGTGGCAAATTGTCTGCTGGGCAACGACACAGTCAAGACCAGCCGCAATGCATGTCAGTCGACTGGGCAAGGAGCTCGGGGTATCGAGGGATTTGGGAAAGAGATACCATCGGAAGTGACTTCAACTTCGTCGTGTTGACTATCTGTCAAAAGAAGAGCTCGTGCTGCACTTCCTGAAGTGTCTGTACAATGCAGATGTACCAAAAGTACATTCTACATGACTACTTTCACATCCTCCACAGAAAGTTGCTTCTCGTGACCCCAGGCATTAAGTGCAATTTTAGTTTCTTTTTTTCGCATGTCCGTGCCAAATTCCGATATGTCAAACTCATCATGTTAAGACTGTGTCTCGTCTGCATTTCAACACCAGCTCTGACGAGTTCGTGAAAGAGACCAGCATGGAACAGGCCTGGGTAACCTTGGAGGAGAAGAGGACCACACCTAATGTTAAGTACTGGGAATGGTGCGCAGTCCCAGTGCAATATGGCAAGATGACAAAGCCCGAGTGAAGCGGCTCGAGTACTCCACTGAGAAGGTCGACTTCATCAGAAAGTTCCTCGGGCACATGACGACATCCAAGGCTTACGTCCAGCGTGTCATTGCCCAGTACAGAGATGTTCACACCTCTTCCCCCCAGACACGTGACCGTGAAGATGGACTTCAGTGAAAACTGGACGTCCTGCACCAGTGATGGAATCCAGTCGGGTTCTTAGCGAAAACCAAATGACCACCCACCTGGCTGTCATTCACTACCGCAGCAACAACACTCTGCTGCACAAGTCATACATACTGGTCACCGACAAACGGTGTCACACTGCTCCAACAGTGCTTCAGTTCCTGAAAGAACTGATCCCCAGGATCCGTGAAGACCTCAGCGAGAAGGTGAAGTTTGTACATTACGTGACTGACTCCCCCAGCTCGCAGTACAGAAACAGCCACATGTTCTCTGTACTGGCACAGCACCGGGACATCTTTGGCACGGAAGCCTACTGGCTCTATTTTGAGGTGGGTCATGGGAAAGGGCCGTGCTATGGTGTTGGCGGCACCAAGAGAATGGCCTATGACTATGTCCGATGCAGCAACTGATTACGTCGCCTACAGGAACTCCTCTGGGAAGGTGACGTACTTGGAAGTTTTACGGGCCAGAATTTAAGCCAGTCGGGTGCACCTTGAGGAACTGAGAACGATGACGATGGTGTCCAGTATGATGGAGTACCACGCAGCCCGGTGTTGTTGTGATGAGGAAGACCTTATGCAGTGGCACGTGCGGGAAGGCCACTATGTTCTTGGCTGCCAAGGCTGGAAGAAGTTTGTGCTGTTCGTTCAGTTCGACACAGTACCGGATACTCTGCCTAACCAGCAGGAACCAGCACCACAAGAGGACGTGGAAGCCTCAGGCATCAACTCTCAGTTCCATGTTAGAGCTTACTTGGTTGCCAACTTCAAAGGTATGTACTTCTTCAGTGAGGTGGTTCGCCAGGAAACATGTGGCGCCGTTCGGGTGAAGTACCTACGTGCCGTCAGAGGCAAGCAGAACAGGTACAATTGGCCAGCAATTGAAGATGTGGCCGACACTCCCGTCGAGGAAATCTTCCTGCCTCGGATTCCTGCTCTGCAACTGGAGGATGCAACCATGTCCAGTTCGCCCTGCAGGAAGGCCTCCATGAGAAGATCGTCACTGCCCACCACAAGTTTCTCAAGCGCTAGACTCTGACAGTGGACACTTTAATTATAGCCCTGGATTATGTTGACCTCCACTAATATTATTTTTTCTCTATTTTCTCATGTAATTAAGACAGTGGCAGAATAATTTAAAATGTTTATATTGAAATTTATAACATCTGAACATAACACGGAATGTCTGCATGCTAAATGTACACAGGTGTATATTGGATTAATATTACCTGTTGCGTGTCATCATTTGTGGCATTGTAATATTATAATAAAGATCATAATGCATATTTTGCATGTTTTTACAATATTGTGTCCACGTACTAAAATAAAAACATTGATCAAAACCCGTACATTAACCAAAATCTAGTTATTATAACATCTAGTTTAAGATTACATGTTTATATAATGTCACATAAGGGTTTTAGTGTGATATATGAACCCCAAATAACATTTATGAGATTTGGAAAATAACAAAGAAAAACGGAACGTCTGTGACGAAAAATGTGGTAGTAGAATTAATGTTCCTCCATAAATAATATTTGCTTCAGCAAACAGAAAATCACAGATATGAAATGGAAACATATTAGGCAATTGGAAAATTTAGTTCCTTATTTTAGACTGCTGCTATGCATGTATAATGTTAAATGAAATGTTGCGTGCCAAAATCTAATGAATAAAGTACCTATTTTGACTACATTAAACAGAAAAAAAACGTAACAAGGAAAAATAGCAGGGCCTAATAATTTTAGAGTATCGATACCACATATGTTCCACAGAAAATAGACCAGAAAACATCAAAAATTACTGTGTAATGTTTTGGTTATCATAAATAGTCACAGACGTTCTGATCGTAATTTAGTCTCAACTTTTATCAACCTGTAACTTTCCCCAAAATTATCCGATTTTTAAAATGTTTGCCATTTTGGGCGTCCAAACATCTACACATGACAGGAGGGTAAATTTTCACCAATTGCTGCCAAGTTAATATTCACCCACCTTCAGTGGCCTTCATTTCTTCCTGTTGACTTTCGACCATGTCTCTCAGTTGACAGACTTCCTCTTAAATACATACAATGTTCATGTCACGATTCATTTGTCACCAATGTTTTGTCTATTTAAAATCAGTGCTCATTTTTCGACTTATAGAACCTTTTTTTAATGTTTTATAAACAATAATCTTATGTATATAAAACATAAGATTTTTATGTCCAAACATAACTAATAACAATCACCCTTTCAGTAATCCTCAGAGCAGCTCTGCAAATAAGACCTATTATTGTGACAATATGCAGAGCAATTCTGCAAATAATAATCACTCTTTCGGTAATCAGCAGAACAGCTCTGCGAATAGCCTCTTCCTTTACAACACTGTTCACTTGGGTTTACAGCAACGTGAATGTCAAGGTTGTTCGGGAAGCATTTACTTCACAATTCTGGGCAAACTTTAAGTTCTACCTAAAATGCACAATCTAACCTTCATAATCTTGGTTGAGGTTGTAGAAGAATATTTTGCTTTTAAGAGTATGAAGAATTTTATGAGCATTTTAGTAAAGTGCATGTTGACAATGCATGAATGTTTAATGATGGATTTTCCTATTAAGAGTTAAACAGACTTCTAGCCAAATAAAATGTTTCCAATTACTTAACTGCATATGAATATAATATGATGATGTAAAATAGTCTTACCTTCAGCAGCTTCCATTTCTTCCTGTTGACTTTCGACTGTGTCTTTCAGCAGACAAACTTCCTCTGAAATACATACAATGTTCATGTCACAATTCATGTCACCAATGTTTATCTATTTAAAAACAATGTTCATTTTTCAACCTATAGAACCTTTTAAAAATGCTTTTTAAATTTACGGTCACCTAAGTAATTCATCCACCATGCCATTATGGTCATGCCAGGAAAGTCACAAATTATTTCCTTAACAGAAAAGAATTGGGCATTAAGTCCCACTAATACAGTCACCTCGTTATTCAGAGCACTTTGGCCCAGTCCGGATGATGACCTTAATAATGAGGTTCCATTGTACTATATAGTGTATTACATAAATCTATGACACTCTAAATTAAACTTACCTTCAGTGGCTTTTATTTCCTCCTGTTGGCATTTGACTGTGTCTCTCAGCTGACAAACTTCCTCTGAAATACATATATGTGTTCATTATACAATTTAAGGTATATAAGTACAAGTAACAATTTAAGGTATATAAGTATAAGTAACAATTTAAGTATATAAACAAATTCTCCTTTACCTGTTTCAATAAGCCTATGAAAATGTTAGATTTGGGAAGAGAATAAGATAATAAATTATACAAGACAGTATTCATTATCTTACCCATATTAAATGGTGTGACAATCACACGATCTCATAAAAACAAACGTTCACTACCAAAATACTGGGCAACAGAATGAAGCGCAGAAAATTACTAGTGCAAGTGCAATTACAGTGTTGTGCAAGTGCATTGACAAATTAACAAAGTCATTTAATTGGTGTGAAATAATTAACTTGGCAAGAAGGTACCTTTCGACTGTCTTAACTCGTCCTTCACGAATCGCATTTGTTCTGAAATTAATTCAGTTATATATTATTATTTTCATTGAATCTCCACTATAAAACAATATCTAAATGTTAATCATCAAATGCTAACCTCAGTCGTTCTCGTGGAATTAACTTTGTCAGTTTCTAATAAGATGCATAAAATGCAGCAAAGGATATTACCAAAACGGTTCACAATTATTGATTGACTAATAAAGTGGGACTAGGCCAAGTGACCTGAATAGCAAGGTGACCACATTACCGGGACTTAATGGCCTACTTAACTGTTATTGGAATAATTTGAGTTTGTCCCAGGATGACCACAATGACAAGGTGGCTGTATTACCAAGGTGACCTTAAAGCAAGGTTTGACGGTACATAGAAACATATATATCTACAACAACAAATTCTGTTGAATATATACGGTTGTGAGTTTCTTATTCTGGGTCCATTCTTACATACAGTGTATTTATATAATTTTTTACAACAAATGTGTGCTTTATGTTAAATCTATGATATAGAGATCTTCACAAGTAATATACCATTTGATTTCTGCCTGCAAGTTTGAGTTGTTTTTCGAGCTTTCTGAAGCAGATTATTCAAGTACTGCACTTGCTCTGAAACAAATAAAATAAGTTCATTAGTATCAACACGTGTATCATTAAAGTTTCAGTACGTCTTTCACGTTATCTCTGCATAAAATATGTTAGGAATTAACTTTGGTCTCATGCACTGTTTCAGTATTAAAATCTTTCACCAATGTTGGCCGTTGACAACACATGCCCAAAATGCATGCTGTATAATGCTGATTAATTATTTTTGTCTGCTACTTGTGTAGATAAGCCTACATGTCAAAGCTGCCTCTGCAACTCAATTTGTCTCATTTTTTAATTCCAAAATATTATGTTTGCATTTGTGTTCATGTGTATAAAACCATAAACACCTTAGGGCAACCATGCTGCATTACTATATTAGTCAAACACCACAGTTTTTGTCTTTTGTTTTTAAAGACATCATCAATTGCACTAGCAGAAAAACATGCGATATTGAGCCAGGGAAAATTGTGATCTGGTCGCTGCTACAAACTTACGACTTCGGATGTATTCAGCAACATCGGTCTTCTTCAGTTCTAAGTATGCTGCACATAGTTGTTCAAACATGTCATTGGAAGTGGTGCCTGTCGGTTTATTTCTCCATGACTCGAGGATAGCGAACGTGCTGTCCACTGTTCCCTCGGAATCATGGATTATCTTTCGGACCACAGAACGTGTCATCCCCAGGAATACACCGAGCTGAATGTGTTCGTCGGAGTTTAACTCGTGTCGAGCAACACGCATGAAGAACTTGTCAGTCAGCCGTCCTAACAAAGAGAAACACTAATTGTCATTATATGTACGGCAGTTACTAGTGTTATTCCGAATCTTCCGATAAATTGATTCTGTCAGTGACTGGTTGGTTCATGCAACAAATGGTGGTGCCACAACATAAAAATTGGATAATGGAGGCTAGCTATGGCGTCCAAAAAGTGGAGCACTGTCAGTGAACTATTTGACTATCAAGGGAGAAAGTTTGATCAAAAGCGTTTTTCATTGACAGACTACATACACTATATAAATGACACCTCATCAACGACCACCCCTAAAGCGCAACGTATGTTCAATTTTAATTTTACCGTTAATGAACGACCAACCTCTTTAGTTGTCTCTAATGAACTCCAATAGGTGGCAGCACTCCTACCATTACAATTACGTTGGCTACCAGTTTGGCCAAAATGATTATCAATTATAAAAATCAAACCAATTCCCAACAAAAGCGGTTACTGCTCGAAAACAAGAATAAATAATATGTACACATAATCTGTAAAATAAAATAAAATATCAGTTGTATGTTGCCTAACAAATTTAGCAAATTATATAAAACAATTTAAACATGCTTGATGGACATTTTCTTGTTCTGATCATAATATAAACTATATACACATACCATGTAAGATATAATAAAACTGAGAAGACACAATGAATAAAGATGTTTTTATAGATAACAGGATTAGGTTCAAATACAATGGTCAATTACAATTACACATCATAAATGCTAAATGACAATTGCAGTACTTAAAAATTGCACAATTACACAAGAATCAATTAAATGTTTCATAAAGGGTTAACTACAATAGTTTACAGGTGAAGTACAACTGCACTGTTTAAAAACAAGATTACATTTAGCCTACCATGGCTGATCATTTTATTTTTAAACAGGGCTTACTAACTCTGAGGTGAATTTGTACATTCTTTGTATCTTGGTATCAATAGTAATTGTCAATTACAATAGCTAAAATTATAATTGCATAACCACATAAAACTTAAATTTACATTATTCTAAAAAAATTACAATTACAGTCATTGTAATTAATTGCAAAACATGCAATTACAATCGAACCCAACCCTGACAGAAGACATAATCATAAAAGTGTGTCATACACACAAATTAACACAGACTCTATTCAATTCAAATTGTTGCAATTGCATGATATAAATGGTAGTTTTGATTGCGATCAATTCAGTAATTCCACTATTATAATAATAATAATAATATATTTATTCATACTGCATGGTGTACAATTAAATTAAAACAATACATGCAATTACGCTGTACAAAAAACAAAGACCAATGCAAACAGCTTGTCTCAAACTAAAAAAGAAAGGTTACATACATTCTTTATATCATACAACACATCTTTTATGAATGAAACTTTGTTAAAACGTTTCTCATCAAGAACCTTCAGTAGTGGTTTTGCATCAAGTATGAAATATGTAATGTAACTGAAAGACACAAAGACATGCTGAAGAGCTAGATGAGAGAGTATCTCCAAACCGGTGTTACTGCACGTTACACACCTCTGCATAAAATGCACCATTCCTATGTTTTACCTTTTGTAACCACATCACCAGACTGAGCAGCAGCACCGGAAGACGTTCTCTGTGATTGGGCCATGTTTAGTCTGCAACATATTCACACCATGATAACTATTATAAAACAGACACAACAATAATGTAACACAGGCCAATACTCTGGTTGTTTGTACCATACAATGTATTCTTTGTTGATACAATAAATTGTTAAATATATGTGTTCTTGCTGTTGTAGTGGATAGATCATTATTCTGACTCTTTAATTTAAAGAACAAAATCAAGTGTTGTATATTATATATCCATTGACTATATTAGTAGGAGCACAGGATGCAGTTTGCTGGGTACAACATAAGGCAAGCGCGGACACCACAGTCAAAACTAATACTTTGGGAGTCGAAGTGTACCTAACGATTCAACCTTTGTATTTAAAGTTGTATTTTCAAATGAAAAAAACCTACAAAACTAAAAATGGTCATGGATAATATTTATCCATGAACAGATTCAGACATCCAGCATTAAGTGGGATTATACTGCATTTTGTCCTGCAACCCTGCACCTTGTCATGCACTTGTGTGATTTTTTTTGGCTTGTGTGAAAACACTGCAGTAAGCTGCATGGTCATCAATGTAGGGTCCTGTTGGTTGTTCTTCACTGAGTTCAGGCTCACAGCCAGGGACCTGTTGTCCCGTTATTGCAAGTTTTTTTTAATCATAACATGTTTTTGTTTTTCAAATAACAGGGTTTTTTGTTTTCAGATAACAGGATTTTTGTTTTTTCAAACAACGGCTTTGTGTGACTGTATTACAAACCATTACTTTGTCGCTAGCCGTGACCAATGTTTACATCCATTGTAATCTGTGGCTGGTATTCCAAGATGGGGCCGAGATCTTTGATCAGGTTCCAGTTGCATGGTATACCCCAGTTGGTCTACACAATGGGACATTACAGGTGGTGGCTTCTGGGCCTACCCCCACATTGAACTGAAATGTGCTACCGAGGACGATAGCCCCCCACATACAAAAATTGGTGCAGACAAGTAGTTATATCCAGTTGGACATGACCAACTAATGGAAATAATAAATTACATGTAGGTCTAACTATCCACCATCAATAAGGAAAATGTACTGTAATCTGTGACAATGATTAATTAGTATGTTTAAGAGATATATGTGTACTATTGCAACATATATTTATGAAGGAGTAATTCAATATTTAGAGAAGCCATCAGAGCTGGAGTGTGAACTGTCAATCACACATTCCCTACATGGGATCAGTTAAGCCATCTGACCGGAAGTGTGAACTGTTAATCACACATTCTTTACATGGGATTAGTGAAGCCATCAGATCTGGAGTGTGAACTGTTAATCACACATTCCCTACATGGGATTAGTGAAGCCATCAGACCTGGAGTGTGAACTGTTAATCACACATTCCCTACATGGGATCAGTGAAGCCATCAGACCTGGAGTGTGAACTGTCAGTCACACATTCCCTACATGGGATCAGTGAAACCAAGGAACTTGCAGTAGACCAACTGGGGTATATTCTCAAAATGCCAGTTCTAGGCCTCCCCAGGCCCGAGCACTGATAAATCACCTCCCAGGAGGTCAAATGCAGCATCTGTAACCAGCAAGCAGGCTGTTACCAGCCGTCAATAAATTGCACCCTGTAGTTTACATACATGGCTGGAGACACTGTGAGGGTGTGGCAGGATGTGCATGGGAGGTTGGTCCTAAAGGCAGGTGGGAGCCACTGGGAGGTAGGTCCCAAAATCAGAGAGGAGATTAATGGCCCTAAAAACAGGTGCAAGATGGGAGGTTAATTGAAACCACTACCACACCCCCTCGATCACTCACTGTGACAGCTAGTGTGACAGTTAAATGGCTCAATGCCAATGATCATTGTTTGAAGTTAGCTCCCAGCTAACGTGTCACGTCAAGATATTATCCCTACTTCGTTCAGGACCGTCACAACGTGACAACGAATAACTCACATTGTTTTACCAGAAGATCTCAGGTTCGACCACAATTTAATGTGGCTTTATTAGTTGAAGTCCATACATATTACAACATCTGTACTACAACTACTCTACTACAGTTCTTCTACAGCTCTCCTCCTACTAGATCTAATCCGTTGCCTTTATACCAAACGTTTTACATACATTAACATCAAGTTATAATCTACAAATTCAGCAGTTATTGATTCTACCTACACAGACAAGCGTGGAATCTAGATGCTGAGATGCTAATATTATTCATGAAGTACAAACGTGTCCAGATTCCATATTCTGCTAACTAATTACTAAGATGTCTTAATGTACATGTATAGTACTCCTAATAGACATGTATTATATATCGGAATTTATATCAGAATTTGAGTAATGTTCGATAGAAGTCAATTTCCTACTATGTACTAATCCCCTAATCTTATCATGGCTGGATGGAAATCCTTCCAAGGACACCCGAACATGACCTGTTCTTCAGACAGCTAGGTTGATTTACTTCATCCATCATGGTACAACCAACCATCAGAACGGGGGTACCCTAAAAGGCAGGCAAGGGGGATATAGTGGGCAAGGCGGGCAAGGGGGATAAAGTGGGCAAGAATTAAGGGGATTAACAAAGATGCACAATTGTGCCGTGATCCCGTTTTACATGTGCTGTAGTTATTATTGTTGCTTTCCGTGCATACATGCGTGCGTGCATGCATGCATGTGTGCGTGCATCTGTACATTGCGATTTCTATTATCGACAATTGAACAAATATGAAATAAAGGTTAAATAGCAACTCAACATTTTGTTGAATGTTACCGATCTTTTAAATGTGCAGCGCTATCGCTCAATCGCGCATGTTCATAATACTAGCGGAGTAGCTGTGCTATTTCTCATCGGCTCATCCTATTAATTATTGTCATGATGTAACGTGCATGCATCCTTAAATATGAAAAGACTATTTATTTATTTCTTAATTATATTAAACTTTCACTATACCTACTTGTCATTAAAAGCATATATGGATTTCTTATGAAAACGACTGTACGAACAGAAAGCATCTACATACGAAATGATCTGATGCTTTATGTGCATACAGTCGTTAACATACCTCTTTTCATAAGAAATCCATATGTACTTTTAATGACAAGTAGGTATAGTGAAAGTGTATTCATTGGGACATTTGTGTATGGTCGTAGTATTCGGATTACGCATCGCAACGCCTAGATACGGATGTTGAAAGGTGAGTGGGGTAATTCCTAGTTGCATATATATATATATATATATATATATATATATATATATATATATATATACGAAGTGGTTATTCTTCCGGTTGCCGTAACCCAGATTCGGTTAGTTATTCTTCCGTGAGTTGGGCCGCGCATGCGCCATAAGCCTACTTCACCAAAGCATAGCCACGCATGCGCAGGATCTACGCAGTTCGCAAAATGGAAGTTTCGAAGGAGTTCGTAGGAATCAACGTTGGGGATAAATTTTCTTCTTTTTCTCAATTTTCCGATAAAATTAAACAAGTACAAGATGACAGTTTCGTTCAACTGTATTTGCGCGACTCGAGGACAATTGACGGGGCAAAACAGCGGATGCCAAACATTGCAGCCAAGGCAAATCGGAATTTGAAGTACTATTCTGTGCAGTACAGTTGTATTTTCGGTGGGAAATTGCACAAGTCTGAAAGCAAAGGTGCCAGAGTCACAGCAGCACAGTAAGTAATTATACTATCTTTGATTATAACAACACTACTGTAAGAATGTACTATGTATTAAGTCAACAAACTCGTTTTAGCCGTTACCCGTTTGAAATTCGTAGTACTTCATTGAAAATCCGCCCCGGACTACTGTTGTGAATGCTGCTGTTATTGTTGTTGTTGTTGTTTTCTTTGCATTAAGTCATTATCTTTTACGAAGTTGTATCTTTTATTATCAGGACACTGAAACGAGAATGTACAGCTGGGGTCAAAATTGGCCTTTCTGACGACTACCAACAGCTCGAGATCAAGAAAATCGATGTCACACACAACCATGAAGTTTCAGAGGTAAAATGTTGGACTGCCACTTTATAGTATTTCATGCATTAACAAAGTCGATACATAGTTTATGAAAACATGTCCATTTGTCTTAAACACACTTCGACACAGTGCATGTTTTGTTCTTCTTTCCATGTATTGGTATGTTTGTGTATCCATTTTGATTATCTATTACAAAGTCATCTATTATGTCTATCTATATTTTCACTTTTTAGATGCAAATAAACGATGTATTATAGTCTTTTCAGCTTAGATAACCGCTTCAGTTACAGACAATATCATTTTAGCAGTTGTGTACATGATATTTTGTAGGAGGTATACCAACATCTGCCACGTCAACGCCGAATAGATCCGGTGCATCTGCAGAAAGCAGAAGAGCTCATGAATTTGAAACCTAACAAAAAATTACTGAACATCCGCCTGCAAGACATCACGGGCAAGAACATTACACTCCGTGACATGACAAACATTAGCAGCAACATGAAGAAGACATCACACCGCAACGACTTAGTGAAACTCGTCAAGCGACTGAACGCCATGCATGGTAAAAAAAATACAAATTAGGTTAACAGTGTTTCTGTTGCTACATGATTAGTTTAATATTATAGGTGTATTATGGAATGACTGTCAGAAGTCATGAAACATACCACAGTCTTTTTGTGTAATATGCATTTTCACAAATCTAACTCTTGTTTTAGTGCATGTGTTCTCCTTTCTTACATGCATTTGTTGGTGTGTCTCGATTTGTTTGTGCATCACTTTGCTAAATTTTCACAAATGACACTGAACATGACTGTTTTCCTTATTTTCATGTTTAATATTATAGGTGTATTGTATTATGGAATGACTGTCAGAAGTCATGGATCATACCAGTCTTTTTGTCTAATATGCATTTTCACAAATCTAAATGTTGTTTTAGTGCATGTGTTCTCGTTCTTTTACATGCATTTGTTGGTGTGTCTCCTTGATTTGTATGTGCATCACTTTGCTATATTTTCACTTGCCATCACTTTTTTTTCATAAATAACCCTTAAACATAACTGTTATCCTCTTTTTTCAGGGTCTGTTGTAGAAGTCTTCAGTGACGAGGAGGATTTCCGTGGAATCTTCTTCCAGGATAATACGATGAGGACTGTGTTCAACAGTTACCCGGAAGTACTCCTCTTCGACGCGACCTACAAGCTGACTGAACTTCGCATGCCACTTTACCTCCTGATGGCCATCGATGGCAATGGCCATTCCGAAATTGTTGGCCTGTACCTGACCGTCAGCGAAACAGCCACATCTCTTCAGGGTATGCTGCAAGCATTCAAGAAAATGAACAATGCATGGCAAAGGACAACAGTGGTAATGACTGACAAGGACCTGACCGAGAGGAAGACACTGGCAGAAGAATTTCCAAATGCAGCATTGCAGCTGTGCCTCTTCCACACACTGCGATCATTCAAGCGTGAGTTTTCGTTGGACAAACTAGGTCTTCGTCCAGGTATACGTGACACTGTACTGGAAATCCTCGGGAAGATGGCAAACGCGAAGTCGCCACATCTGTTCAACGAACAGTACGAAGCTTTGAAGAACCTTGGTGTGCGAGCGGGTGATCTACTTCTTTGGGAAGAACTGGCTGCCTATCAAAGAAGAGTGGGCTACGTGCTATAAGAACTCCAAGTTTACCCTCGGAGAACTTACCAACAACAGACTGGAAAGCATGAACGGCAAAATAAAGAGTGTTTGCTCGAAGTTCGCCAGTTTGGACACATTCTTTTCCGAATTCTTCGAAGTGTTACGTGTCCTGTGCAGTGAACGGAACCATAGTCACATCATGCAACGCATCAAGACACCTGCGATGCGTCAACACGATGTAACATCAGAAGACATGAAGTATGCCACTTATGTCACGCCATATGCTTACTCACTCATCTTGAAGCAACTGCTGTTGCGAGATTCTGTCAAGATGCCAGAAGAAGATGGTCATCCGTGTGACTCATCAGAAGGTCCCATTAACGTCACAGCGTCCTCTTGTCAATGTTTGTTCTGGACGACCAGAAAACTACCGTGTAGGCACATATTTGCCTACAGGAAGACAAAGAACATTGCATCGTTTGACACAGATCTGGTGGCTGAAAGATGGAGCGCCAGATACTATGAAATATCGTGTGGGTTGAAGTGTGTCGGAAATGTCGGAAGTGTTGGTGCGACAATCGCAAGAATTCCTTCTGTGCCCCCAGTTCTGTCATCACACCAAAAGTATTCAACAGCACTCTCTGTGGCAAAAGATCTGGCAAGTTTGGCGTCCGAGGTCGGAATGCCCTGCTTCAAGGAAAGGCTGGCCTTCCTACAAGACGTGAGACGCTGTTGGGCACAAGGAACAACCGTCAGCCTGCACAGTGCATGTAAGTATTGAGAATGACTATAGATGTTCAGTCACATATACATGCTGCATGTTCCCGTCAACAAACTTCCAAGTTCACAGTGACATCAATTGATTTATAATTCTGCTTTGTTTTCAGCTGATGCAGCTCATGAACAGCGACCAATGAGACACGTCGAACCGGTCGAACACCCTGACAGTGCACATGCAAGTATTGAGAATGACTATAGATGTTCAGTCACATATACATGCTGCATATTCCCGTCAACAAACTTCCAAGTTCACAGTGACATCAATTGATTTATAATTCTGCTTTGTTTTCAGCTGATGCAGCTCATGAACAGCGACCAATGAGACACGTCGAACCGGTCGAACACCCTGACAGTGCACATGCATGTAAGTATTGAGAATGACTATAGATGTTCAGTCATATATACATGCTGCATGTTCCCGTCAACAAACTTCCAAGTTCACAGTGACATCAATTGATTTATAATTCTGCTTTGTTTTCAGCTGATGCAGCTCATGAACAGCGACCAATGACCAAGAACAACAACCAGGGCACTTCTGCTCTACCAGAGTCATTAAAGACAAGTGCGTTTATATCACATTATATTTGCAGTAGCCTAAGTTATCGGAATCATTCATTAATATTAAGGTGATTTATTATTCCGCCAATACGTGAACATTGAACGATAAGTCCACTCCAAAACTCATTGGTTGGTTGGTTGGTTTCCATAAACATATTTTGTTATTAGATAAATGGGTATCCTAGTTGACCTTGTTAGTGGTTATCCTAATTTCTGCTAATCTGTTGACAGGTCTTAGTAGCATGAAAATGCCACCGTCAATGAGGAAGAGGGGTCGACCCAAGGGGGCAGAGTTGACTGTCATTGGTTTGCCCAAAAGGAGAAAAAAAGACAAACCGGTCAAATTCCTGACCAAACTTCCTGTGGAAAGAGAGCATGGTACGGTTAATTATTTACAGTCTGTAGTGTGCCAAGCATCTAAAGACTTGTTATATTCATTTTAGATTTATTTGTAATTTGTTCACATATAAATATATACATATACTATTCATTGTATATTAGATGACATCAATACTATGTGTATATATGTAGTTTAAATACATTTGCAGTTATGCTGTGCTGGTTTGCAAGAAGAGATGTTGCGGAGGCAGCACTACATGGTGATCGCATGTTGAAAGATTCAGACATCAAAAGAAACCCGAAGACTGCTGCGTGCCTTGACAGCAATGTATGTCTCAAGGCAATACAAAAGTACTGCGAGACACCGGCCTGGCATGCAGTGGAACGGATAGCAGAGGACCTGCAGAAGGACGGTCTATGGTATTGTGCGACGTGCACATTGGCATTGGATGATGATGAGGATGACTGTGTTGCATGTGATGGCTGCCTTCAGTGGTATCACTTTACTTGTGCTGGAGTAAGGAGTGCCCCTAAAGCAAAAATATGGTTTTGCAAGGGATGCAAATTGGCATAATTTCTGCTGATTGATGATGATGATTGATTACAAGATGTTGCCTCACTGATGCAGATTTAGTGTATATTTTTGCTAGCTTGTGTGTTGGTGTCCTATAGTATTTTAACAAGATGTTGCTTCACTGATGCAGATTAGCTTATATTAGAGTATATTGTTTGCAAGCATGTGTGTTGCTATGCGATAGCATTGTAAAAACAAGAATTTGCTTCAAGCATGTAGATTGG
The DNA here is from genome assembly GCA_033239005.1 of Lamellibrachia satsuma. Taxonomy (NCBI): domain Eukaryota; kingdom Metazoa; phylum Annelida; class Polychaeta; order Sabellida; family Siboglinidae; genus Lamellibrachia; species Lamellibrachia satsuma. Next base: position 1,514,468 of record BSQZ01000018.1, read on the forward strand.
CTTAATGTATAGTGTATATTTTTGCTAGCTTGTGTGTTGGTGTCCTATAGTATTTTAACAAGATGTTGCTTCACTGATGCAGATTAGCTTATATTAGAGTATATTGTTTGCAAGCATGTGTGTTGCTATGCGATAGCATTGTAAAAACAAGAATTTGCTTCAAGCATGTAGATTGGCTTAATGTATAGTGTATATTTTTGCTAGCTTGTGTGTTGGTGTCCTATAGTATTTTAACAAGATGTTGCTTCACTGATGCAGATTAGCTTATATTAGAGTATATTGTTTGCAAGCATGTGTGTTGCTATGCGATAGCATTGTAAAAACAAGAATTTGCTTCAAGCATGTAGATTGGCTTAATGTATAGTGTATATTTTTGCTAGCTTGTGTGTTGGTGTCCTATAGTATTTTAACAAGATGTTGCTTCACTGATGCAGATTAGCTTATATTAGAGTATATTGTTTGCAAGCATGTGTGTTGCTATGCAATAGCATTGTAAAAACAAGAGGTTGCTTCAAGGATGCAGATTAGCTTAGTGTATACTTTTTCAAGCATGTGTTTAGCTATGCGATAGTATCAATGTTTTTAACGCACATATTCTATTGTTTTGCACCATGTCATAATGTGTTCAAGAACTTGCACATGTATTGTTACAGCACTGTTGTTTTACCTTGTACATTACCACTTTCATTGGTTCGTTTACATTCAGTAAAGTGTTTTTAAACTGCATTGTGTATTGTTTATTTAAATATATATAGTATGCATACCCTTTCAGTTGTAAATGGCACTAAATAAATTTGTTGTTGATTGATACCCGGTGTATAAATATTTCCCGGAAAACTGCTGAGATCAGCGAGATCAGCAAGTAATATCAAACTCATTGTTATGGCAGCACACTATATATGTTATATTTATTCAAAGATATACAATACAACAAATGTATGCACAAATGACGAGGGCTTGCCACAAACCTATTTTTTGTTTGGCTAATTTAATTGTTGGTAGCATGCATCAACGTGGGACAGTGTAATTAGACATTTATAGAATGTGGCATACTTGGAAGAACTGACGGGATATTAATACTGCCAAGTCGATCTCGGGAAACTCACGGAAGAATAACGCCGCCAGGTTGGGTTACGGCGATCGGAGGAAGCTCACGGAACAATAATTCAGCAAAGTCGGGTTACGGCGATCGGAGGAAACTCACGGAAGAATAGCCGAGCCAGGTCTGTTTACGGCAACCGTAGCAAATCTTGCGCATGCGCTGACGAGCTCTCGTAAGAGTAACCTCGCCGAATCGATTTACGGCAGGCGGGATAGCTCTGCGCATGCGCAACTAAACTCACGGAAGATTAACGGGGCGAAGTCGGGTTACGGCAACCGGAAGAATATCCACGTCCATATATATATATATATATATATATATATATATATATATATATATATATATATATATATATATATATATATATATATATATATATATATATATATATATATATATATATATATATATATATATATATATATATATATATATATATATATATATATATATATATATATATATATATATATATATATATATATATAAATCCAAAATCCAAGTACCAATTGTAGTTAACATGTAGATAAATTACAAATCCACATTATTATAAAGTTACAAACCTATATAACTACATTTAACAAGATTTAACAAGATTTAACAAGATTTGCCATCCAAGCCAAAGGCCCAGATGGCAAGTGGACAAGGAAGCCATTGGCTTATCGAGAGTCCAACAATGTTCACCTACTTATAACCCGCCCTCCTGATATATGTGTCAACCTTGTTTTTAAACATATTCACGCTGCTAGCAGTTACACAATATGTAGACAGTTTGTTCCATTCATTTACTGTCCTCTGTGAGAACGAGTGCTTCCTGATGTCCAATCTACATTGATCCTTTACTAATTTTACCTCATGTCCTCTAGTTCTGCTATCCTTCTTGAGTGAGAAAAACATATTTCTATCAATATTTTCATACCCATTCAATATCTTAAAAACTTCAATCTGATCTCCTCTTAACCTCCTTGTCTCTAGAGTTGTTAAACCACATTCTTTCAGGCGTTCTTCATAACTAAGGTCTCTAAGTTCTGGAATCATTTTAGTTGCTCTCCTTTGTATGCGTTCAAGCGTATCTATATCCTTCTTACGATATGGTCTCCATGCTTGTATACAGTATTCTAAATGAGGTCTAACTATTGCTTTATAAAGAGGTATAATTAACTTTTTTCCCTTGTATGTTATGTTTCTTCTAATCAATCCAAGAATTTGATTACCCTTTGAAGCTGCAATACCACACTGCTCTGAAACTTTCATATCAGCGCTTATTGTAACTCCTAAGTCCTTTTCTTTTAGAGTAGTACCAAGAACAGTAGCTCCCATTTTATAGTTTACATTCAAGTTCCCATGTCCTGTATGTAGGCATTTACATTTCCCAAAATTGAACAGCATCTGCCATTTCTCAGACCATTTCACTAATCTGTCTAGATCGTTTTGTAAATGTTGTTTATCACCATCAGTATTAACCTTTCTAAACAGTTTTGTGTCGTCCGCAAATTTCAGTACGTTACTTGTTATACTGTCGTCCAAGTCATTGATATAAATTAAGAATAATATAGGTCCTAATACTGATCCTTGAGGTACCCCACTCAAAACCGATTTCCAATTTGAAACTTCGCCATCTACTACAACTCGTTGTCTTCTGTCAGTCAGCCATTGTTCTATCCAGTCAGTTATGCTATCCCCGATACCATGGGCTTTTAATTTAAGTAGCAATCTTTGATGTGGCACTTTGTCAAAAGCTTTCTGAAAATCTAAGTAGATAATATCTACTGGCGATCCCTTGTCTATCCACTTAGTGATTTCTTCCAAAAACATAACACATTTGTTAAGCATGACCTCGCTTTAAGGAATCCATGTTGAGATGAATTTAATAATTTATGCTTAACGAGGAAGTCCACCATATGGTCTTTAATTAACCTTTCTAATAATTTACAAATCACTGACGTTAAACTCACTGGTCTGTAATTCTCTGACTTATTTCTCGAACCCTTTTTAAATAATGGTATGATGTTTGCTTCTTTCCATTCAAACGGAACAACTCCCTCTTTTAATGACAAGTTGAATACTCTTGCAAGTGGTATACTGATTTGATCTACTGTTTCCATTAGTAATTTTGGAGGAATCCCATCCACTCCCGGTGATTTGTTATCCTTCATTGCCTTTATTTTCCTAGCTACCAATTCTGGAGTTACAACTAACGGTCCTAAATAGTCAGATTTAGTCCCCTGAAATTTAGCATCAGCAACTGGTAATGAACTAATATCTTCTTTTGTAAACACTGAACTGAAGTAACCATTTAGGTCTTCCGCCATTAAAAACCCCTGTGATATTATATTTCCAGCACTGTCTTCTAGAGGTCCAACCTTGTCTTGTACGTTTTGTTTACTCCTGACATATGCATAAAAACTCTTGCTGTCAGTTTTTATGTTACATGCCAGTTTTTGCTCATAGCTTCTTTTAGATTGTCTGATTTCAGTTGTAGCTGCATTAAGTGCCTCTTTGTATTTTGCATAGTCTTCTTCCTTTCTGGTACGCCTATAAACCCTCCACATAGTTTGTTTTAGCATTATTTTTCTAATTGCCTCTTTTGACACGTGTTTCTTTCTACACCGTTTTCCTTGTTTTCGGAAGGGAACAAATTTATCAATGATACTCTCAATTTCATATTTTAGAATATTCCAACATTCAATTGCAGTCTTATTCATCAGCATGTTATTCCAATCTAGCTGTGCTAAGTATTTTCTCATATCTTTGTAGTTACCTTTGTGGAAGTTTCTCTTGTACGTTTTCTTATTTTTACTTTCTGATTTTACATTGATGTCAAAATGTATTTGATTATGGTCACTATTACCCAATGGTTCAAATATTTTTACATTGTCCACTAATTCTTTTTGTGATGACAAAACTATATCTAATACATTTTCTCCCCTGGTTGGTTCTAGTACGTGCTGGGTAAGAAAGCTATCCTGGATTAAACATAGAAATTGTTGATCCTCAATCCCTGTGCTCTCTAGAGAATTCCATTGTATGTGTCCATGGTTAAAATCTCCCATTATGATACATTCCCCTTTACTAACTTCCTTTATAGCGTTTTTTATTTTTGTGTTGTCCTCTTCGTTTATGTTTGGACTTCGGTAAACTAATCCAACAGTTAATTTTGAATTTCCTGAAACAATTTTGCACCAAACAGCTTCATCGCAATCTGCTTCCCTTTCTAGTTTTATTTCATAAGCCTGAATAGATTCTTTAACATATAAAATAACTCCCCCGCCCCTTCTTCCTATTCGATCTTTCCTAAACATTACGTATCCTGTCAGTCCTAATTCAGCATCTGTTATATCTATGTTGGCCCATGATTCAGTTATACCAATTATGTGAGGGTCAATATCTTCTACCATAATGTTTAATTCGTTTTTCTTATTTACTATGCTCCTTGCATTTAAACATACGCATCTATAACCTTTTTCAGAGATGTTTTTCGGATGATTTGATATTGGTTTATCTGTGCTAGTGGTCTCTTGTTCTGCTTGAGACGCCTCTAGGTAACCCCCCTGCACTTCTAGTTTAAAGAATGTTTACTTCCAAAAATATTTGTCATTGTACCCAAGTCGCTATCTACTGCTTCTGAAAGTTTGTCCGCGAATACTGCCGCCCCCTTTCCACTTAAATGAAGCCCATCCTTCATGTACACATCACCCCTCCCAACAAAACTTTCCCATAAATCCACAAATCCAACTTCCTCTTCCCTACACAGCCTCTGGACTAACATGTTAATTGCCATCCCCCGACAATTTCGATATTTAGGAGATGAACCGATGTTACTTGTGTGCCACCTACGTCTACATTAATGTCTACGTCGTATGGCCTACCTTTGCTTTGCATTTTAAGTTTAAGTTGTCGCTGGCGCTGGTAGTGCCTAGGCAAAAAAATTCGCCCCGCTCTTCGTCTCCCTATATTAGCAAAAGCCAGATAGGAAAACATTGTAGGGCGATTGACTTTGCCTAGTAGTGCCTAGTGGTAGTGACAACGCTTCTAGAGTCTTGAGATTGACGTGACCATACTTTTAAAGGGTGTCGAAGTCAAACAACTGCGATTTAACGCCCGACGTATGAGAATTAGCCAACCATAGCTTATGACAGGTGTAACACGCAGATACCACGTAATCAGTGTCGTAGTGAGTCACAGTTGCGGTCTGGTTTGAGTGCTTTCGTTTGTTTGCCCTTTCACCAACCCCTGGTGGATACCCATGACACTATTTGTATTTCAAGTCACCAGCCGGCGTCAACCGCTGAGCTACAACTAATTTAAAGTTTTACATAAAATAAACTATATTTCACAATTAAACACGAGTTGCAAACAAATCAATGCAAGTATCACCCTCAATCCTGTTTGCGCCGTAGGTGGCACACAAGTAACATCGGTTCATCTCCTGTTCTACGGAGATGAATTCCATGTCTTCTGGCGACGCCGTCTTCTTTCCCCATCTGCTGTCCAAAGTGGGACGTTCGGCACACGTGCACTAACCATGCATGTCCATCTTAAATGTATTTGTCTCTTCGTCTGCGTGGCCAGGCCCCAGGCCGGGATGTGTGCTTTCATTTGATTTAATGCGATTGTCATCCCAAACAACAATTAAGTTCCTGATGGCAATTGGACAAGGAAGCCATTGGCTTATGGAGAGTCCAACAATGTTATCATCTATGTATAGCCCGCCCTTATCAGATATCTGTCAATTCTATTTTTAAACATATTCACACTACTAGCATTAACACAATTATTTGGCAGTTTGTTCCATTCATTTATCACCCTCTGTGAGAAAGAGTACTTTCTCATGTCCAACCTACACTGTTCCTTAGCTAATGCTGCTTTGTGTCCTCTGGTTCTACTGCCTTCTTTAAGTTTGAAGAACATATTCCAATCAATATCCTCATAACTATTCGCTAGTCTTTCAATTCTTCAATAATTTCAGTTGCTCTACGTTGTATTCTTTCTTGTTTGTCTATGTCCTACTTACGATATGGCTTCCATGCTTGAATACAATATTCCAAATGCATGTATGTATGTATGTATGTATGTATGTATGTATATATATATTTTTTATATGTATTTCTTGTTTTAACTTTTATATTAAAATGGATCTGGTTATGGTCACTTGAACCCAAAAGTTTGTGTACTTTAACATTCTCAACTAATTCATTTTGGGAAGGCATAATTAAACACAATTGTGATCATGTTGGGCCAGAATATACCTAGAATCTTCCGAAGACACATCAGATTTAACAAGATTGCCTCCCAAACAAACTACCCCAGAGGGCAAGTGTAACTTGACCTACTCATATATTTGTCAATTTTGTTTCAAGACATTTACTAACAATTACGCAATCAGTAGGCCTACCTGGTAGATACTTTTTTCCATTCATTTATCGTCCTTTATGAGATCGAATATTTTGTCATATCTGTTGAACTTTACTGCCTGTAGCCCAATCTGAGGTACTGTTCTTGCGAATATCTTTTCTTGGATGTCCTTGTGTCGGCTGGACAGCAGTTACAATAGTGCAATATCATACCTGTAAAGTCCAAGTTGTCCAGGATTAAGAGAAGAGTCCATCTGATGCCTGTCTCCTCCTCTGGTTATTTTTGCCATCAGCCAGTCAATAATGAGGACGAACATAGGTGGAAAGAGAATGCATCTCAGCTTCACTCCAGGTTTGATGCTGAAGCTGTCAGTCAGGAGGTTGCTACAAGTGACCTGACACCGTCAGTTAGGAGGTTGCTACAAGTGACCTGACACTGTCGGTCAGGTGGTTGCTACAAGTGACCTGACACTGTTAGTCAGGAGGTTGCTACAAGTGACCTGACACTGTCGGTGAGGTGGTTGCTACAAGTGACCTCACACTGTCGGTCAGGAGGTTGCTACAAGTGACCTCACACTGAATGTCTGTGTAGGGTATCCTGATGACATTTACTATCTCCTGTGGAACCCGTAGTTATGTAATTTTATCAACAAGGATTCTCTGTGAAGACTAAAATGCCTTTCCGAAGTCAACGAAGGCAATACAGATCGTACTCTTTCATTGTGTGCTTTGTTCTGCCCTAGCATGAATACGTGGTCGATACAAGACTAGATTGAAGAATCAAAATGCTTATGCCAAAAGTAATTCTATAATGCGGAGCCCACTGTAAACCCACTTCCTCGGTTTGGCACCTAGTAAGTATACGATTTGCACAGCTGGACCTGTTGGGACAGAACTCCTGGTGAACTATGGCAAGAAGCGGAAGACACTGTGAAGTAAGAGGTGGAAAAAAAGAACAGAAAAGACTGCAATCTAAATGGCTTTCGAAGGAAGCGATTGATATTACTAAAGGACCAAGATTTTATATGCAAGGGTGCACCCGGTGAACAAATAGTATGCACGAATGCATTTTTTGGATGCCTCTACCCTATACATTTGTCCCCCCTTAGTCCTACATACCAATTTGGCTCCAATCATGATGCCATTCTGCCTTAAGTCCTTTGCCCTGAAAGAGCTATTTCAATGGAATACGAGGGCAACATTAAAAAAAACGTCAGTTCTCTGACACGGCAATGGCCCAAACGGAAAGTTTCAATATATCAGGGCACAATTGTCCATAAAAACAACAATTTGCTGATTGGTCCCAAAGGGCATTTTCGGTGGTCCAAAAAGCACATTTCGACAAGAGGCTGATTTTCACAGAGACCATTCAGTGATAAAATAAATGCATCAGATACCATATTTATAAAAGCAGTTTACTGATGGGGCTAGGACACAAAAGGGCATTTTCAATTCAATTATTAAAAGGACAAAGCTGTCCATAAGGAGTTAACTGATAGGGCCAAAAGGGGCACTTTCAGTGAATAAGACACAATTTTCCATAAAATGGAATCAATTGGATAAATGATGCCACCTGGCGGTAATAATCGAAATACAGGCCAGACTCTTGGGCTGAGTGAGTGGGAATCAACAACTCTACTGCAACTCATCGCGTGGAAACAGGGCCAGAACAGAAACCTGCGTGCAACAGCAGCAATTTAATACGTAATGAGAACAAATACAAACACGACGACACATTCTATGTACAAGACAAGCATAAATTAGAATCACATACGTATATGCAAGGTACGACGACATGACACAGGATTTTCACTGCATACAAAATACACTATGCAGGCTCCCCTCAGAGTTACAATGGCTAATAATTAACATGCATATCACAAGATTATGGGTCCGCAACAAGGACTCCGGGTGTGAATCAACAATATTAAGCAATGCTACTTTCTGCTGGCCTATTAATACTTTCAGACTCAGACGTTTAGTGGCATCACCAGCAACTGGAGCTGTCATGTTTATCACACAGTGGCAAGATACTTTACACATGCACACACATACACGCACTAGTACATCTGTTGCGGAGTTCAAGGATCGTGCAGAGACCAGACCGGATTTATTTAACATGCTATAAAAGTGTCCAGATGTACACTGCAAGACGCACTCGTTAAGTGCAGTTTTGTCCACAGAGAGATTCACGGTGCCTTCATTAATGCACCAACCTCGCACCGGGTCAAGACCAGCTGTAAGTGGATGCGTCCAGCGACTGACAACATATATAATACACAGGATGTAACCTGCTACAGGCAAACAGGGTTACTGCTATGTAACATTATGAGCTATGTTCCATGCACAGCTGACAACGTCAAAAGTCCCGCAAATGTTCAGGCAGAGCCACAACTTTCCCATGTGGGCATATATCATATATCCAAAGATCTCGGCCGCGGTTAACATATCACATCGGCTTATAATAAATAATGCAGTGTGACAACCAACTGCGTTCCAAAACATCCGGTAATGAGTGTAGCGGCGACAGCAGCAGCAGGGGTCGGAGCAGCAGTCATACACAAATGTATGCTTTGACTGAATGCCCTGTCAGATGTATATAGCCTGTTAGCGGTATACAGCCTGTCAGCTGTGTGTGTGCATTCTGGGGTGCCAATGAGGTGATGACTGCGGGCATGCTATTTGTGGCCTGTGCGGTGCGGCCGTCGTTTCATGTTCTTACTCAGCTTCTCTTCTTGTTGCAGCTCATTGCGAAAACTCATCACTTTCTCTGCAATATGATGAAACTACTTGTTAGAAGAACACAACAGGTTTGTTTTATGGCTTCAGTCAGCCACATTGCTCAGATCTTCAGTATGCAATACCGATTTTTGGAGGTATACACCCGTATCCTGTTTTTATACAGAAACGGAACAACCAAAACCGCAATAAAGTACATACTTTCTTGTATGCATCATATAAGTATAGAATTTAATGACACACTTATAGCAATTGCACAAATACTTTGGTGCTACGCAGATTTCTGGTAAATCCTAGCCCATTAACCTATGAATTTTTTTACTGATTTAAAAAAAAATGAGACAGGAACTTACTAAATAAACTCAGCTAAAGCAGACAATCACAGAATCTTACATCACCAGTACAGACTCGTTTATAACTAAAACGTTAGCTATCAATGCTGGTGTTTTACATCCACAAAATAATGGCCTCTGTATTTATAACATTATCTTCAATGATTACATAAACTTACCTCTCAGTCGGATCATCATCTCTATTCTCTTGCCCAGCAGGGCATCCAGCTGACTAGCGTAGGCTGCAAAGACAGAGAGGGCACATCACTCAACAGTGAAGCACTAGCTTCCTTTTTTTGTGATGATTAATGCCAGGTTCCATACAGAAAACTATCATCTGATGACTTTTTAACCGTTCTTTCCGTCCTTAGCTCCTTGGCATATTCATCCATCTGTTGCCAACTTTAACATTGTATATCGATTTCAAGATTGCTTAACAATCTTGTTTTGATGCACCTCTCAGCCTGTGTTTCCAAGGAATTAGGCGGGATAGAAGTTTTATCATTATTATCATAACAGTTCCCTAACTCTAGTTTTCCTACTAAAAATGTAAAAAAGCTGTTTTGATGCCTTTGATAAGACTGCCACAACCTTTTAAAGATGTTAACTTTCACCAAAAATAAGGATGTGTTCACAGCATTGCAACAATTAGCAGCAACTTGCCACATTTTCCATGTATGAGATTTGAATTATGGTAATTTATTAGCAAGGAGGATCAGAGGGACAGATGGAAAAGATTTTTCAGCAACAGAACTGTACTGTGGTGCCTTCAAGACTAACTGCCCCTTGTGTGCAGATTTTGGGACAATTTCTCCTTCAGCTCACAAGTAAACAGCTGCTGCTGAATGTCGTGTCTCATGGCTTGAATATCACACTACATAAGACCAGTTATTTTGGGCTGAGTGTGGTAATACAAATGGCCAGAATTCAATCAAATATGATAATTAAACTCTGCAGGCACATATTTACTGTATTTAAGCAAATGAACAAACCAATTTGGTTTAGACACTGCACTTAGAATTTTTTTATCTTTCATCATAATAGCCATTGTGCGACGTTTCTCAACAAATTTACAGATGCTTGAAAAATGCACGCTGGACAGTTACTTCTGAGTCTTAGATGCTAACACTTTACAATTTAACACTGGGTGTGTAGTTAGATGTAGTTATAAAAACTAATCACAAACTGTGTTACTACTGCGTATAATGGTCAGCTTACATTCTACGTCGTAGTCCACCTGGTCAGTCATCTTCAGCAGTTTGCGGTCATTCTCCATCCACTTTGGTGTTTGCTGCAGACAGATCAGATTCAGATAAACGGACAAACAGCTATGAGCAATGTGAGAAACAGGAGAGGAAAATAAGAGAAGATAAAGAAGACCCAAAAAGGGTAGTGAATACATGAAAAAATTACAAGACAAACAATTTTAAAAGAACAAGTTTAAACAAAACACTGCGTGTAAATCAGATCACACATTTGCAAGAAACAGTAATAACTGAGGACAATAGCACACACAATGCTATGCATGTTTTCTACGACAGCTGTGAGGTGTTGAAACAGGCAGTTGTAAATGATTTTGGAGCACAAAGTCGTCATTGCCTTACGAAAGTTTGACTGGGTAGGCATAAGCTCTTACAATGGTTGCCTTTTTGAACCGAGTAACTCGGCTAATATGGAATAAATGCGAGTACAAATAGAAATTTCCAGGGTAACCTGACCCCATTTGGAGGTACACAAATGAGGATTTGGTAAGATAAAAAAGTACAGAAGCACAAAAGGGATCAAACAATGATTGATCCGAGGAAGGAAGAATGAAGAAAAGCAATAAGAAAAGATTTAAGAAGGTAGCAGACACGAAACTATAGCACAGTGTTTGTTCTTCAACCAGTCAGCTCTCAAATTCTTTTTTCAGTGCTTCACACATAATTTTCCTATATACCTGGGCCATACATATTTAACAAACTAGTACATATATCTTACATTCTACTATTTGTCATCACTACGACCAATTAATATTCCAAGTCTGGGTAAATTCTGCATTTTTGTACCATTAAGTTTTATCAACCAATATTTCATGCTGATCATGGGTTTGCAAGCCACTTCTTCGAGTTATATAGTATAAAATTATACTGCTAAAAAAGTAATAATTTACCATTGTGTAATGTCATCTCCCAACGTGGACTGAGCTAAACAGTTTCTCCATACAATAACATTGTGCAGTTTAAGGTTGAAAAACGGGCTTGTAAGCTTCTACAATGACTTGGAGGGTGAAAGGCTCGTTATGGAACACAATAACAATGTAGCAGACTGAAAAAATGTATGAAGGCAGTACATGGATAGAGAAGTAGCATCATTAGTGGAGGCAGACGCAGTACACAGGGGTAGAGAAGTACCATCACTAGTGGAGGAGGCAGTACACAGGGGTAGAGAAGTACCATCACTAGTGGAGGAGGCAGTACACAGGGGTAGAGAAGTACCATCACTAGTGGAGGAGGCAGTACACAGGGGTAGAGAAGTACCATCACTAGTGGAGGAGGCAGTACACAGGGGTAGAGAAGTACCATCACTAGTGGAGGAGGCAGTACACAGGGGTAGAGAAGTACCATCACTAGTGGAGGAGGCAGTACACAGGGGTAGAGAAGTACCATCACTAGTGGAGGAGGCAGTACACAGGGGTAGAGAAGTACCATCACTAGTGGAGGAGGCAGTACACAGGGGTAGAGAAGTACCATCACTAGTGGAGGAGGCAGTACACAGGGGTAGAGAAGTACCATCACTAGTGGAGGAGGCAGTACACAGGGGTAGAGAAGTACCATCACTAGTGGAGGAGGCAGTACACAGGGGTAGAGAAGTACCATCACTAGTGGAGGAGGCAGTACACAGGGGTAGAGAAGTACCATCACTAGTGGAGGAGGCAGTCCACAGGGGTAGAGAAGTACCATCACTAGTGGAGGAGGCAGTCCACAGGGGTAGAGAAGTACCATCACTAGTGGAGGAGGCAGTACACAGGGGTAGAGAAGTAAGATTATTACTGGAGGCAGAGGAAGTAGCAAGGACAAAGACCAACGAATGGAAATTAATGCAATCATGTCCTCGATTATGCAAGATAGTTGGCAGAGTTGACTGAGCTGCATCATGGATGCTTCTGCCGTGACTCGTTGTTGAGAGATGGAGTCCACAGCAGGTTACACGTTTACCCGTGTAGGATCTTTTATTTCCCCTGGCACAGACACCAGGTAGAAGGGATAAATGGCTTTTATTGTCTCTTCTGAAAGACACAGGCAATGTGGGGTGAATGAAATTGTCCAAGTTTCGAAATGGCAGCAGGTGGACTCGAGCCCTGGTCCCATTGACCAACAGTCTGGTGCTCTGACCGCCATGCCACCACAATGACCGGCGCAGAGCCAGTGTGATGTCGGTAGACTGACCTCTATAAGTGTACGGTGGTCATCTATGATCTGCTCCTCCTGCTCCTGCATGTGGTTGACGACCTCGTGGAAGGTGAGCAGCTCCTCCGACGCCTCCTCATCCTGCTGCTGGGGGCAGAGTCAGCACCACGGTAACAGCCTTATGTCATAGGGACAGGATCCGTTCAAAAACACTTCAATAGTTAGTAGTGTTGTCACAGTTCAGGGTCTAGAACTGAACCACGGGTCCCAATGGGTACTGTGGGTCTCGGGTCGACACCCTTCCAGACCCAGAACCATCACAGCACTAGTTATTAGTAATAAAGTCACACATACTTTGTATTCTAAACTCAACTGTATCTAATTCTCCACTTGCGTATTCTGACTAGGTACCAATGAGGCCTACTAGACTACTGTAGTTTCTTATCTTTAAACAAACTTGCTTAGTTATGAAGTTGCTTGTGATTGACCTGTTTTAGCTGTAACAATATTAGGAGTGTTCTTCTCTCCCCTCTTTCAAGAATAAATTCCAAGTCTCGCATACTGGAACCGTGGCAGACCTGTACCGTGAATAATTGGTAATCAAGAACCGTATAAACTGGAATGGTGGCAGCAGTAACAGTTAGTATGGATTTGCACACATGAGCTAGCATTTCGTAATGAATTGATTTTTCTTGAAATGAATCGAGCAAAAAAATCGAGGAGGGACCATTAAGATATAGGTGTTGTACAGTAGGTACCGGTGTTGTACAGTAGGTACAGGTATTGTACAGTAATACTACATGGTGTCAGGCTTCACACCCTAGGTAGATACATTCATTGTCTTATGTGGTTATACTGCAAACTGCACTGTGTCCAGGGTTAATGCAGGAGTGTTTTTATGGTAGTGTGCTTACAGATAGAGACCACCAGCTGTCTACAAGATAGAAGGGACCTGCAGCTTGTACTGTCTCATCTGAAAGACATTTTCATATGCCTGGCACTAGACGAGTCAGAAAGTTGTACTAACTTTTTATGGAAGGACAGGGTACCTTTTAATCATATCATTGCTACATATGAACAGTCCACGTAGGCAGCATTGCAAATAAAAAGAGCGCGTGACACTTACATTGGCATTGATGAGCATCGCCAGGTCACTGTTCTGTGGCGAGAGGACGCCGCCAATGGGCGAGTGCAGGATGTCAGGGGCCTTGCTGTCTGCCGGTCCGCCCGGCCCTAGCTCCTTCACCCTGAAAACACAATCATCACGGATGCATAGTCCGACACAAAGTGTCTGGAAAAGGGGCCATACCAAAACAAGGGTATCACAGCAAATAGTGGATGGGCCACGGTTTGTCAACATAACTAGGTGCACCACTACTTCATAAATATGTTCGCTACAGTAGATGTTACTATACTTCAAATAAGATGATGGCATTGTTCTGCTACGTGGCTGTTGGCATTGCTGTGTACAATCAGTAGAAAGTGAAACATGTAATGTGACTGAATGATTGGTTACATGTGTGTCTGTGGTGTTGTATGTATGTAGTGCCTGTAGCCCTGCGTCCGTATAGTGCCTGTAGTGGTGTATATTGTCTGTGGTGCTGTGCGTGTAGTGCACACAGTATCTGTGAATGTAGTGTCTGTGGTGCTGTGGTGTTGTGTGTGAGTAGTGCTGTGTATGTAGTGATGTGTGTCTGTAGTGCACACAGTGTTGAGCATAGTTTCCCAATAGTGTGTGTCGTGTAGTGCGTATCACTGACCTGTCGGCATATCGCAGCGTGTTGAGTGTGTGTTCACAGCAGGACATCCCTGGAGAGATCATTGATATCTGTAACACGAGCAGCACAAGTCAATAAGAACATCGGTGGAGAGATCACTGATATCTGTAACACAGCCACTACAAGGACATCCCTGGTGAGATCACTGATATCTGTAACACGGCCACTACAAGGACATCCCTGGAGAGATCACTGACAACAGATAATTGATATCTGTAGCACAACCACAACAAGTCTATACTTTAAATATATGCACAATTGTTGCACATCACCAACAAAGCTTAAATGTTTAAATAAAATGAAGACACTTCATACTGTGGGGCATTTCACGCAAGGTGTATGGTTTGAGGAGATAAATTATTTGGATAACATTATCAAATTCACAGAAAATGTAATTTTTTCATACAAACATTAAACGCTGGTAGACAAATATTGTCACAAATTCACAGAAAATGTAATCTTTTCATACAAACATTAAACGCTAGTAGACAAATATTGTCATATGGGGAGATTTTGCTGCAGTTGTGTTATGCATTTATCAGTTCCTTCCCTACAGGTTTACATCAAGCAAGCTCAGCCCTCAAATTCAGTTCCTCAAATAGGTTGTCCGACTGCAAACACTCATGTGAAGATGTTTACCTGTTTAATTAAGTGGGTATCAGAGAATTGAATTTTAAATTTAGTTTTGTGTGTAATTCTAGATTCCATATATCTATGATGGGGGCACCCAGCTGGTCATCTGAGGACTCAGGTGGTACGTGGGGAGAAAAAGTTGAGAACGTGCCTAACTGAAATGTTACCAGCTTTAACAATACCACACATCAACGAGGAACTGTGCAACTATCACTGATAGCAGCACTTAACACATGTTCACTGCCATTTTGTACACCATGATGTAAAAAAGTTCTGTTGTCATCACATGCACCATTTTGTAAGTGATGATTGCACCACGACACATAGTTCCGTTGTAACTGGACATGTTCGATTATTAAAGGACACAACACATTGTGACATTGTGCTGGGCATCTTCAAATATTTTCAAACTCTCATTTCCATTTATGGTATCTTGTAATCAAAATACATTTTCCCCAGAACTGATCACAGTGACAGAGAAAATAGCAGACAGCCTCATTTTGGATGCATACAATGAACCCATCTGAGGCCCTTTGTCTGCGACTTTTTCTGCAGTGAACCTAACTGAACGGGTAAACCATTCCAAGAGTGAGACAAAAGGAAGAAGAAACTGACCATGCAGGTTCGAGAGTTGTCTCCGATGAAGGAGTCGCGCAGCACTTGTGTCAGCTTGCTCGCACGGAACGGAAGGTGAGCGCCTCGCCGCCCCAAAGCTCGTATACACTCCTGGAAAAAGACATGAATGTGTGGCAGTGCTTGACGGTGTGGTCAATGGTTTACTGATCATGGCTGCATTATGCATAAATTACATACATACATAAATACATATCTACGTTTTACATGCCTTCATCAATAAATTTAAATTAACACACTCCAATAACATAAGTTTTGGTACAGCCATAATATGTACAAAAAATAACATTTAAACGGATGTTATTTCAGCTAAATGGAACCATAAAAATTATGAAATACAGTTCCTGGTCATAAACATTACTAGCAACCTTTGACTGGACTCAAACAAACTTATTTATTATTATTTTAATTAAAATGTATTATTATTTTGCCAAGTTACCTTGAGAGCAAGGAGACTCTTGTTAATCTCAGCTCCCTCCATGCGAGTCTGACGGTCAGAGCTGGATGTGTCTGCCCCCCTCTCATTTCCTGGCACAGACACAGCAGTCAAGATGCAAGCAATACTGACAATGACATTCTATACACCTGACTATTGTGCATAAATCCTGCTGATGGATTCATAGTCTTACAATAGCCAGCATTCATTCAAAACACTCCATAAACATAGGATAAATTAAACTGCATCATTGGACTGACAGCCTATACAACATTTATGATAAGTTTTCTTATTCATCATAAATATACCACTCGGGTTTTGTTGGATTATTTAAATATCAACATCAAAATGAACAAGAGATTACCATGTCACAGAAGGTAGCTCAGCAATGCCTTCTGCAGGACTTACCAGCGAGATCAATCAGTGAGAACTTGCCGTGCAGTTTTCTCGACCCCCTATAAATAGCATGACATGATCAGATATGACACGCTCTGTAACAGCAATGATGTCTACTAAATGGAAAATACATATACAGCTGCCTCTTGTTCTACGGACTCCCAATGGAAGGAACATCCGCTTATAAGGAACAACTTCAAAATCGTTGTTCTGGCCTGCATACGTAAGGATCATCGGATATATTATATAGTACAGTTATGTATAAATACAATATAATATAATTTGTC
This sequence comes from Lamellibrachia satsuma, assembly GCA_033239005.1. NCBI lineage: Eukaryota > Metazoa > Annelida > Polychaeta > Sabellida > Siboglinidae > Lamellibrachia > Lamellibrachia satsuma. Next base: position 1,531,547 of record BSQZ01000018.1, read on the forward strand.
CAGCCTTGATTCAACGTGTTAAAGAGAATAACATTCATATTGTATTTTGAACAAAGAAACCTTGGAAACATCTATCTGGATGTCATACTTGCTGCACAGTTGACTAAATGTATGAACCCCAGATAAATATCTTTATAGTCTTTACATCAGGCCTTTTAATAGCACCTCACACACTTTTTAAATAGCTATAACAAGTTTCAAATATTCATTGTATCAAAATGTTGGGTTCGTTTGCATATGCTCTGTTAGAGATACTAACAGCGAACTAATGTTTTCATTATTTAGTTCATTCAGTTACATCCTCATACGAGGTAGTTAGCACAATTAACTGAGCCACATCATGGACGTTTCTGCATGGTTCAAGAGAGATGGAATCCACAATAGGTTATCCCAGCATGAGATATTTTACTTCCCCTGGCACAGACACTGGGCAGAAAGGACCAATGGCTTTGTATATTTTCTGAAAGACACAGGCAAAGTGGGGTGAACGAATTTGCTGAACCTTTGAAATAGCATCAGGTGGTCTTGAACCCTGGTCATCTTGATTGCCCGCCCAGTGTTCTAACCACCGACCACAGCACCTCCCTTAAAGCCAAAACAACATTTTACTAAAAATTATAACATTTGCCAAGAGCCACATCTTACTTCTTGCGCAGGATGATCTGGAAGACGGCATGCGAGCGTGACGAGTGGTTGTTGGCAGACGTCTGGCCAGATGTGCGTGCGTTGTTGCCATGTTGGATGAGGGTTAGGACGTCTTCGACACACGACACTGTCTCTTCCTTCAGTCCGACCACTTGCACCTGCTGACGGCCGTCCTCCAGCACTCGCAGCTTCTGCTTCTTGTTCAGCAGGTCAAACACCTGGGGCATAGCAACAAGGGTATGTATACTGGGTACAGGGAGGAGGGCGTATTGGCAGCGAGGCCCGTCACAATCAATTTGGTCCAGTGTACCAATTTTGCCATCAAATTGTCCAGCTAAAAGTGGTCTCTGTGCGTAATAAGTGGACTGGTTTATCGCATTTAACTTTTTGTGTGCTAAACAGTCCTATAAACACTCACAATTCTGCAATTCTCATGTTAATTCACCTGCTGCTTCTTTGTGTGCTAAACAGTTCTGCTGACACTATATACCATAATTATGTAACTCTCAGTTAATATTTGTAAATTATGTTTAATAATTGCACTGTTTCATTTTCACTTCTCTGAAAAGGGCCTTTCTGAATTTGAAGTAAAGTGACAACTTTTAGCAGCCCAAACTGGTCTACGGTTAGTTTTTAGTTTTCTTCAATGGGGGACCATTTGTGGCTGCCCAAACTGGTCCCCCGGACTTACTTTGTTGGGGGACCAAATTTAGTGTGACAGGCCACATGCCAGTAACGTGGGTAAAATTGGAGCGACTTTTAGTTGACAAATTGGAACAGAGCGTTTCATCGGTTATGACCGGTAATCCAATATATCTCATAGGTGCCATTGCCTACATTAATGTCTTGTGATGCTCAAACTTTCAATTAAAGTAATATTGGTGTGAGAGATGGTAATCTATTCAAACATGAACACGAACACCAATCTGCAACTGAATCTGAACACTACTAATTTATGAACCTCTTGAACCTGAATTGCTGCCGTATCTGACCCACCTTGCCACTGTAGATCTCAAAGAAGCTGGCACTCGCAACCAGGTCCGACTTCTTGTACTTGGTGGCCATCAGCTTGAAGACGTCTCGTGCTGAAACCAACAACACAAGGCTTGGTATCATGTGGTTGGGACAACCCCACACATGCAGTCTATTCTGTCTGTCCACTCGAGTTTCTCTGAAATGGTCATTCTGTTTTTCGCGGAGACAGATGGAGACCTCTCTAGAAAAAATAGAACAGCCCAAAGAAGGTCTCCGGGTCGCTCTGGTCTCTCCGGGCCTATTCTATCGTGACATGGTCTGGAGGCACAAAGAGCCATTCTGGGCTGTTTTATTTGTCCCTCCTGCGAAAAATAGAATGGCAATTTCTGTCCATCGAGAGTCCGGAGAGGACAAATAGAATAAACCCATACATTCAAAACGAAGCAATTTATAAAATATGTGCAGCACTGACACTAGGTGGCAGTACAGAATGTCCTACAAAACGACAGATTTTACACTCATAATCGTTGCACTGATGTACACATTTATCTCGATAAAATCAAACTTCCGAGTATGTACAGTACTAGTTTCAGATAGATTGGTTAATTCATCTATTGCGACTGAACACATTTCTAGGGATGAAACACTATACATTAATGGGTCAAACATTAATTAAAGTGATATAGTGCAAAAAATAGAATTACAAGAACACGCTGACCAACAAAATGCTATCATGAAATTAATTAGTCTGCTTCCAAGTTTCCAAGTCTGGAAACAGAAGAGTGTGCTAGAAGCTAGGAGTAAAGGTAGACTAACACTAAGCCAGAGAAACTGTGCAAAGAGAAACCTAGAAAAGGCAGAGACTGGGAGAAAATGGCAGTAAAGCATGAAAGATGAAGGGTTCAGAACAGAAGATGAAATAAAAGTCTGCTAGATGTCAGGCAGGATATAAGAGCTGCTACGCATAGAAAAAATAAGTTAACCAGGAACCTACCTGACAATGCATATATACCCTTAGTGCAATCTTGTTGTCCCTTGCCAGAAAAATCACCCCCCATTGTCTGAAAGATCAAGGCATGCATGTGTGACGGCCAGGTCAAGTGCAGCTTACAATAAATTTTTATGTTTCAACTACAACACAGGCTAAACTTATACAGTAGCACACAATTATATTTGATAACTTTGATGTAAAAAGTAAAACCTCTGTACATTGGACAATGTAGAAACTGTGAATTCATTACAGACAAGTGTTTATTATAAATATGTGCTGAAAACCTAACTGGTGAGTACTTCTACTACGGATGTTACTGTCTGCTTAAACTTGCCTCTGCAATAATTTTTTTGCTCATCTCGTCGAATAATTTTGCTAAGAACCAAACCTATCTAGTATCCACTACCTTGTTTGTTCAAATTTGTTATTTAGTGTTGATGAAATCATTGGACGTACCATTAAATTACTTTCGCCTGGGTTAGATGCCACTCTTTTACTGACTGTGCACATTACTCAAAATATTCACAGACTGCAGATATACACATCAACGAACGTGGTTCACAATCGGGTAAATAAAGCATAGAATCAGCTTTAATGCTAAGTTACCAATATGTGACCCCCTATCATACTGATCCACTACATCAACTCTGTTTAAGAAAATAAAATGATTTCTACAGGTAAAATTATGATCTGTGCATCAGGACAAAAGTGGGAGAACTTACATGTGTCTTGCCACTCCCCGTCTGTCCATAGGCAAAGCAGGTGGCCATCCCTCGGTCAAATATACACTCGACCAGAGGCTTGGCCGTGTACCTGGAGGCAACAGTGAAACCAGATGGACTACAATCCGGTCGACACTACCGTTTCAACGGGCGGCTCAAACAGCAGAGCACCTACTTATTTTTTAAATGACACATTTTCTACGAATAAAATCAACATTTATTTTATACTTTCATACAATAAAAATTACCTTAGTAAGTAGTAAAGTAGTTTTCATGAGAGTAACCATGTTACATTTATTGCATGATTTTGAATGGGCCATCACAATGACAAACACTCTTACAGGTTCAACAATACCAAGTACTTCCTGGTAAGAAGGCGAGCATAAACTATTGAGCCATCACACCAGTACTTTAGTAAAATATTATAACAATAAACCAACACATGGTTTGGCTGTTATCGTTGTCCTGACTTCGTATTTAAAACATTTGTTCATGTAATAGCAAGACTTCTGTGCCATTGCCTTAATTTACAGGAGAAATAGTAAGATGCTACATGGTTTCCGCAATCACAGTTTTGACACAAGAACCAAAAACTACCAACCTATATACCACCTCATTGTTAATGGTTTCATCAAATGCATAGTCGAACCGGAATTTCTGGCTCTCAACATATTTCGTCAGATCAACCTTCGTCTTCGGTTCGTGTACAATCACGTTCTCCTTATTTGGTATTGTGATTACGTCCATCTCCTTCCGGTTCAGTTCTATTAAGACACACAGCAAGCACAGCGATTATGGCACTGACATAAACAAGGCAATCCCAGACACCAGATATTGTACACTTGCACAAGTTTACTGCATCACAAGTTTGCACTTTGGCAAGGAGACACTTTTTTGCAAATTAAATTTTTTAGATTTGCTCCACAAAACCACAACATGAACTGGGATGACGCTATACCACAGATGGAACAGTTTATAGCCACAAAAAATATAAATTTTATGAAAAACATGACAATCATGAACTCGAAATGCTCAAACATTTACAAATGTACAGTATACAGTTTTGAGAAAATTAACTATTATTATTATTATTCAATACTTAAATTATTCCCAACATAATATAAATATTCAGTTTTATTACCCATCTACAAAGCGATGAAATCTTTCAGCTACATATAATTTTTTACATATTGAAAACTACATATTTTTACTTGTCAGCCTTCAAGCCACATTTAACATAAATAAATAATCTTTGCAGTCTGCTTAGAACAATTAATATTTTGGCAGTTCACACTCCTGGGCAGTGCTTTGTGTTCACAATATTCCATAATTTGTTGCTGGTAAGAAATTTTATTCACTAACAAATGCATTTCGTATTGGGATTCTGTTGAATATTTTCATTCGTAACTATAAGTTACATATTTGGTCTGATGCAAACAAGGTATGTCACAGGGAACATGACAAACAAGGTATGTCACAGGGAACATGACAAACAAGGTATGTCACAGGGAACATGACAAACAAGGTATGTCACAGGTAACATGACAAACAAGGTATGTCACAGGGAACATGACAAACAAGGTATGTCACAGGGAACATGACAAACAAGGTATGTCACAGGGAACATGACAAACAAGGTATGTCACAGGTAACATGACAAACAAGGTATGTCACAGGTAACATGACAAACAAGGTATGTCACAGGGAACATGACAAACAAGGTATGTCACAGGGAACATGACAAACAAGGTATGGCACAGGGAACATGACAAACAAGGTATGTCACAGGGAACATGACAAACAAGGTATGTCACAGGGAACATGACAAACAAGGTATGTCACAGGGAACATGATAAATGCATGGCAGCATGTCAATTATATTTTATTACAAATCAGTTTGTGTTAGTACTTGCCTCTTTTGTTGAGTGGCCTCTTTCTAACGCACACACATATCTGGTGCGTCTCGATTGGGTCTGCAGTTGTGATCGGTCGGTAATCTAACGTGTTCCTGAAGTCTCTGAACACAAAAACAACAGATCTTTAATTGTCCTCACAGTCTGCAACGACTGCATATCAAGAAATGAAATAAATCAATAATAAATTCAAATTAAATCTGGCCCACCAATATTCATGTACCCTCGGCCAAGAACAACTTTTATTTAATTTTACTATTTGTTTTGCAGTCAGAAGGTTTCTAACTTTCATCCAAAATGAAACTGAATAATTAGCAGATATTCCCAAAGAAATGCTGTTAGCATTAAGCGTAATCAACAGTCAACTTAAAAAGCAAACGACATGACAAAGTTTTTAAAAAAATAAAAACATTGCTATTACTAAGCTCTGGGAATCAATAAACTCTAGCCTGAGAAAAGTAGGAGACTGTGTTGGAACAGAAATGTAAACAGACAAACATTTACCACTGTGTGGACACAAGGCCTGCATGCTAAATAAACAACCATATACAAAGATCAATACAAGCAGACAACATACATTACTGGGCACACTGGCGTTATGACAGTACATATAGAATGTCGCTGACTCAAGAAATCCTATACATCTTTGAAAGGCGTGCCAGATCTGGGTATATCATGTACATTGTTTAGCATATTTCAAAAACATAAAAACAGCATCTCAGCAATTGGTCAAACCACATAATATTGCTGATAATAATACCACTTTATTGCACGCTGCTGCTCATGTATATTGTTCAATATATAAACCATTGCCAGCCAAATAAAATTAGGTAATTCTACTTCTATGGTTTCTCACCTAATCATGAGAGCAAACTCCCAGTTGGGTGTGTCTGTGTCTATCTCCGTCTCCTGTTGTTCGCGGATAGCCTGCTGTGCCGCGCGCCGTTCCTCACGCCGCTGCTTGATTCGTTCCACCTCTTTCACGCAGTTCGACTTGCGTCGCGCTGCCGCTAAAGAGTCCACCGCTACAGTGAAAACACAAGGTCTTATAAAACACAACGGCTGCTTGAATGAGACATCAGACATACATTCCATCAGCTGAGCAGATACTCAAGTCACGTCCTACAGGTCTGCATTCATTGTTGGATATAACACTGCTGCTTCACATTTCGTGCTGTTCCAAGCAGCAAATTACCTCATGTGAGTTGGCCTGCACAGTGACAGTTGGACTTAGGACAACAAATCACCTCATGTGAGTTGGCCTTCACGGTGACTGTTGGACTTAGGACAACAAATCACCTCATGTGAGTTGGCCTTCACAGTGACAGTTGGACTTAGGACAACAAATCACCTCATGTGAGTTGGCCTTCACGGTGACAGTTGGACTTAGGACAACAAATCACCTCATGTGAGTTGGCCTTCACAGTGACAGTTGAACTTAGGACAACAAATCACCTCATGTGAGTTGGCCTTCACGGTGACAGTTGGACTTAGGACAACAAATCACCTCATGTGAGTTGGCCTTCACGGTGACTGTTGGACTTAGGACAACAAAGCAAGTCCATGTAAGGGGCCATTTTCACAAAGCGTACTAAGGGGGTCAAAATCTTAACATAATTATCGGAGATAAATACTTTTAAACATAATCATCGATATGGTTTTCAATTGGGAAGAATTATCAACATTTCAAAGTACTAATTCAGGGAGAAAATTAGTATGCTTAGTAGGAATAGGGAAATGTCGACAATTGTAAACGTCCCTTTAAGGCTCTTACACGAATAGGTGACGTCAACATTTGCTGCCAAATGGTTCCTTACATATCTACGGCACCCAACTTTAATTTAGTTATCATTATTGATGGAGTTGTAGCACCGAATAGTTGGCATTGTAATGCATTGATAACTGCAAGAACCACTACAAAGTGCTGCAGTAGTTTCTCCCACAACAATTTGGTGTTTTTGTTTAGTAAATTATGCATGTTTTGTGTTAATGTTTCGCTGCTTTGGAATTGTTGAGAATTTCTACATGTTCTGCTTTCACAACTAGAGACTAACCTGAACTACTGATGCCTGACTTCTTGGATGTATCTTCAGTCAACTGGTTGTCAGACACGCTGGTCGGCTGACTGTTCTGCTGGTGTGACTGTACTTGGTTGTTTACAGCAAAGCTAGGCCGGGGGACTCGTGCCGATGTCGCTGTAAGCATACACAAGTTCAGAGGCTGTAAGCTACCACCAAAACCTATTGCCATGGTTACCAGTATAAATAACGAGCACATTTACTGAAATTTTAATGTTAAATTTGTTTATTCAGGATGCTGTGTTCAAATTATCTACTTATTATTCATACATATATATTATTTTTTTATATATTACAATTTAAAAAAATTAATCCAACAGTTTATTAAATACAACAAAATACAATCCTCACAAGATATCAGTATAGCTTAACCTAGCATAATTGTTGGCATAAAATTCAAAAATATACAAGTCACCACTGTTGTTGTATTGCACATAAAAAATTGCTAAAGCAATTTGTATTTGGCTAAAAAAAAGCGAATAACCAGTAAGATCATGAAGCACCCACAAAACCAATTTAGTAGTTAGAATGCGCTGCCCATGTGGTAGTTGTGATAGCAGTGACCAAACCTTGTGTCTCCAAAGTGAACCATTCACCCAAAGGCTGAATCAAGAATATGGATTCAGATAATTTGTTTTAAAGCTGTCTCCACGGTTCAATTTTTGCGTGTGTTGTTTCAGTAGATTCATTTCATGAAAAATAAATCTATCTTGTATCCACTACGACAAGCCAGCTCTAGTATCCACTACGACAAGCCAGCTCTAGTATCCACTACGACAAGCCAGCTCTAGTATCCACTACGACAAGCCAGCTCTAGTATCCACTACGACAAGCCAGCTCTAGTATCCACTACGACAAGCCAGCTCTAGCATCCACTACGACAAGCCAGCTCTAGCATCCACTACGACAAGCCAGCTCTAGCATCCACTACGACAAGCCAGCTCTAGTATCCACTACGACAAGCCAGCTCTAGTATCCACTACGACAAGCCAGCTCTAGTATCCACTACGACAAGCCAGCTCTAGTATCCACTACGACAAGCCAGCTCTAGTATCCACTACGACAAGCCAGCTCTAGTATCCACTACGACAAGCCAGCTCTAGTATCCACTACGACAAGCCAGCTCTAGTATCCACTACGACACGCCAGCTCTAGTATCCACTACGACAAGCCAGCTCTAGTATCCACTATGACACGCCAGCTCTAGTATCCACTATGACAAGCCAGCTCTAGTATCCACTACGACAAGCCAGCTCTAGTATCCACTATGACAAGCCAGCTCTAGTATCCACTACGACAAGCCAGCTCTAGTATCCACTACGACAAGCCAGCTCTAGTATCCACTACGACACGCCAGCTCTAGTATCCACTACGACAAGCCAGCTCTAGTATCCACTACGACAAGCCAGCTCTAGTATCCACTATGACAAGCCAGCTCTAGTATCCACTATGACACGCCAGCTCTAGTATCCACTACGACAAGCCAGCTCTGGTATCCACTACGACACGCCAGCTCTAGTATCCACTATGACAAGCCAGCTCTAGTATCCACTATGACAAGCCAGCTCTAGTATCCACTACGACAAGCCAGCTCTAGTATCCACTATGACACGCTAGCTAGTTTGCTCAAATGTGTTATTTAGTTTTGATGATATTATTGGGTAAATTATTAAATAATTTTTACTGGCAGAGTCGAAATTCAGTAAAAAAGTGTAGCCTGCCTCTAAATAATATAACAGGGTTATTAAGTTTTGCAAGTTACCCGATCAAACAATGAAATTGAATTTTTTTCAATGATATCAACAAAAGTATGAACTCTTTCATTAAACCAGCTGTGTGTGTGCTACTGAAAGTATTCACGCACTACAGATATGAACATCAACAAACCTGATTCACGACAGGCTAAATGAACTGTGGAACACATGTAACATGTAACACATGCTTTAATGACAACACATGTAACTGAATAGACATGCATGCTTGCGCAACCCTTGATACCCAGTGCTGTTTCAACCCCCGTATATACAACTGTGAAACTTATAGGTCCACAGAAGGTTAATATTCCTGCATGACTTCAGACATTGATTTCACAATGGAATTGAGCCACACCACAATAAATAACTGAGCAATTAATTAATTAATAATTTAGTGTTATTCACAACACAGTTCAGGGGAGCGTGTTAACAAAATCAATACCGCTGGCTCTAAAAGCCAGCTGGAGTTACCGGCCAGACAATGACTATCTAGTGGAAAGTGGCATGTTACCAGGGTTAAAAAAAATCATGATTTTTATTTTTTTTAAATCGGATTTTTTGTTTAAATCGGATTTATTTTATTTTATTTTTTTGGAAATCTGGTATATAGATATTTATATACATGTTTAAATTTGTAAACTCTTTCAAACATGTTCTATTCGAATCGATTTGGGTTCTTGTCTTAACAGAGGGTACATGATTTTTGACAATGTCCACAAGGCCTCACCTCTGTAGTTGCATAATTTGTCTTGGAAAGGAAAGCATGCTGTGTGTCTGTGGCTGTAGCAGTGGTAATTATTGTTTGCCTATAGAGTGGATTAGCACCTGTCCAGGGCTCTGTGTCAGAATACAAACTGGTACAGTATTAAACAACTGAGTCAACATACTGAATTGGTAACAACTAGCACAAGCTCTGGGTGGACTTAAACTCAGGACTTCTGAGTTGAAGAGATACTTCCTCTGGAAGACAAGTTTGTGTGGCTTCACTGCATTCAGAAAGGGAATAGCTCAAACACACACAATGTCATAAAATATTTGACTATCAGACTATCTGGTGTCAATGCAGCTACACAAATTTGCGCACTTTGTGTTTTGTATTAAAAAACATACAAAACTTTGTTGATCTCGATAATTATTTTTGCTAAATTCATATAAATCAGCGATTAAAAAAACCGGAAGTAAAAAAAATCATAAATCAATTATTTTTTTATTTTTTTTGAGTGATTTAAATCATGATTTAAATCAATGATTTAAATCAAATGATTTAAATCAAACAACCCTGCATATTACACTGCAGAAAATCATAGAGCATTTACAAGTGAATGGATCGACGTTCCGGTTTCTTCTGATGTGATATTTGATGTGGTAATTAACTCTCAAGAAAGATTTTTAATATTTTGATTCAATCGGTCTTCCTCGGTGGACTGACTAGAATAAGACTTGAGTATAACAGTAAGAATAATTTACTAGACCATAAGAATAACTGGTTTATGAGGAAAATCAAAGAAGCAGTGATCTTCCACAGAACCAAACCTGCTCTGAGTTGAAACAATGTCATGTGACATGCCTGTAGTCCACCGATGAACAATGAACGATTCAGTCAAAATATTTGTAAAGAATATCATTCTTGTGAGAAGAGTAAAATTTACACGTTCTCACCAACACGTAAGTTCAGTAAGTGAAAGTTATGATGTATGTACAAGGCAATGAACATGTGCGATATAGGGTTGAGGAATGCATGTTTACCTGTCGTTCTAGGTCCTTCAAATTGTCGGTAAAAGAAGAAGAAAAATGCAAGAAATTACATCTTTGTACATTTCTGGTGAGACCCTAGTAAGATTACAAATTTCTGTGTCTGTCTGTATATTCTGAGCAACAAGCTGTTTCATCTTATCTAGGACATTAATTAACATCAAACAGTTATACACAGGGTTTTTTAAGGTTCAGCTTACACGGGCAGTGCAACATTTCACACGGGCAAACATGTTTTTTTACTTTTATCAGGCCCATTACTGCGCATATAGACACACACAATATTTTTTGTTTACTTTTGAATTTCACATGGGCATGGAGGGTTTTCAAGGCAAAGGCCTTAAAAAACCCTGAGAAAAACACTAACAGAAAATTTATTGAGTTACGAAGCAGGCAATTATCCATGGAACTAGAGCAGCTACAAACAAACATGTAATGAAGAAGACAAAATGATTATTATCGTATTACTGCTGCTTTAAGTACTCACGTCTGACTGTGTTGCTGCCATGTGTGGCTTTGTTACTCTGCTCTCTGTCGCGGTTGTTCTGCACAAAACAACAGACACGTCAGTAAGTCAGCAGGTAAGTCAGGGATGATTGCCAAAATGAAAAGCCTAAGGACTTCTAAAAAATAGTGCATTTAGAAACTTCAGAAACTGAAAATGCAAACATAAGTTTTGTTAAACGTTTCATGTACATGAGCCTAAAGATGTAATTCCTTTCATAAACAAATGAAGATATGGAACCAGTGTAGAAAGTATCGGATAAAGAATTGATATTACACTAACAGTAAAACATTATTAGGATAGTGATAGTAATGAAACTGTTGCATTAAAACAGTATAAAAGCAGACAATGTCAAAATTAATTCAGCCGTTATTATTAACATTATTTTTTACCATGATACTGTGTATCACTATATGTTGAAATAGTGTTATACAAATACAAATTTATATTTCAGACAATTATTACACCACAAAAATAGGTAAAATAGGAAGCTAACTATCAGCAAAACTAGACATTTCTTTACAACGTCATTCAATGTTTGCAGGCATCAAACAAAGTGAAAGACGATTCAACCATTTTTTCAGTAGTAATCAGCAAGGTTCCACACTTTCAAGACACCCTTATCATGCATGACTTTTAATAACAACAAACATTGCACTATAACAATTGTTTTGGCAGCACACAGTAGGCAGGCATTCAGAAAACATGCAGTGATATAAAACAGTAAGAGCACTTCATCAACAAGACCATACAAGTGCAAAAGTACTTCTGATATTCAAACAGACAATGTGCTGATAGTTGGAATGCAGGACATAATACATCGAAGACACAATTAATTAATAAAATATAAACGCAGGAGTAAACGATTCAGAAACTTTCCATCACCCATCGACAATACATCGGATCAGACGGCAGAAGTAACCAAATACACAGCTCGACCATTTCATAATTAAAACATGCACAATTAAGCATGGTTTGCAAGGCTTGCATTATTTTTTACCATGATATTGGTCATCATTAATATTTAGTAATAGTAACAGATCTGTGGGCAGGCCACAGGAGCTCAAAGATGTTTCTTTCAGCATTTATGGAAAAAAGCAGCATTTTGTTAGGAAAGACGTGTTCCGTCGAGTCACAAATCGAGCGCAAAAATAATGATTGTGATTAGTAAAACCATTCAATCATTATAAATTACATCTGATTACATATATATATATATATATATATATATATATATATATATATATAATATTATATATAACATAACAAATTATAATTCTGAGTGACTCACAGGAGATGACGACTCAAAATGCATTCAGTCATGCACAGCCAGTTGGTTCATTGTGACATATAACGCTACTTCATAGAAAATAAACCACAACAGAGAACAACGCAGCTGTCATCAACCTCTACAAGAGAACAATGAGAGGCCGTGCAGCAAAACAGCAACATTCCAGCAAGATGGCAGGGAAGATGAGCAGGGGGTCACCTTCTGAGGACGCGACTTGCGATTCGACTGACTGACCGGCTCAGGATCAAAGACTACATCCTCGTCGTCATCGTCGTAGTGCACAGTGTCGTTGTTCACGTTGCTGTCCTCGTTGTGGAAGTCCTCCTCTGATACACTCGCGTTCTGATTAGTGACGGATGGGGACAGTGGAAAGAAAGTCATCTTTGATTGACATGACCCTGAATGGTGCATTTAGCCAGATGCAACATAACCATCACATGGACTGTGTTTGTTGCCTTGAGTATCCCACAAGACTTGATGGAGGCTTTCAACACCACCAGTCCCCCCATTCCTACAGTTATGTGCCCTGAAGGCTCAAGTATCAACATACCACTTTACCATTATAGATTCTCAACAAAGTCAGTGTAATATGACTATGAGTTGACCTTTCAGAACAGCAACATTTACTACACTCCTGATAACCATATAATACCCCAATATTTACTACACTCCTGATAACCATATAATACCCCAACATTTACTACACTCCTGATAACCATATAATACACCAAACCCACTGATTCACGTCTGACCTTTGCTCTAGTTCAAAGTGGTTCTCCTAAACTTCAGAAAAATCTGGTCATTTCATGGCACCAAAACATGTCAACCCATCACTCATTGCAAGTTTTCTTGCAACACAAATAATAGTTGTTAATTATTTTTTGTCCAGAAACAAGTTATCTTCTGTTTTAAAACTGCTTCCTCAACTGATTTACCCTATCGCAAATCTGGTTCATTTGTGTCCAAATATGTAGCGTGTGAATAGTTTATGTATCATCCGCAGTTGATTTAATAAGAACAATGCCTATTTTTTTTAAATCATCGAAGAATTGACTTTAGTTGTTAGATCTGGTAAGGATTAAATAGTGGATATCTAAAATGGTAAACACTGTGTGGGTCAATGCTGATCATGGGCGTGACTTCCATCATCTCAACAATCACATAACAAAATTACAAAATTTAAACATGAAAAAATTATGAAATTTTATACATATTATTTTTTTTTCAGCAATTCAATTTCCATTTCAGTAATTGTTTGAACAAGCATTAACTAATTTAATAGTTTGACTGATGATTTCACAAAAACTACATATAAAAGTTGCACAAACGAGCTAGCATTTTGTAGTGGATACTAGGTAGGTTTGGTTTTTTGCATATTTAATTTGAAATGAGACTAGCAAAATAATTGAATTAATTAAGTACCTTTAACTGTGTTGGGGAACCAGTTTCAGAAAGACAGTGACCAATTATGCCAAATACAGGCGTGCTGCAAGTAATCATAATATTGACACAGTTAATCCTACGCATTATATGTATACACCTTTGTATGATTGCATGCATGAACTGTGATTAGCCCGGGAGGGGTAAGTTATCTTTAATCATAACGACATGATTAGTAGTTCTATACAAATTTACAAGCACCATTATCGTTCAGTGAGTTTGTACAAGAAGAAACAGCATAAGCTATAAAGTAACCATACAATATATTCTACTTCAGTTAGCTTCCTGAATGCCCAAAGTAACAGCAACATTGATCGAAGTAACGATCTTGCCATGATTAGATCTACAGCTACCCAGTACACCAATTAATGCTACTATACGGGCTTCCATATTTAGAAATTACACATAATGAATAATCTTATTCAATGATTCATTTGAAAATTACCCAGAATGAATAATTCTACAAACTTTCATTCAATTACTTTTCTGAACAACACCAACATTACAAGAGTCTATTTACGCCATAATGTTGCCTTAAGTAGGGGAGGAGTTATAATCATTTGTGATATATTTATTGGCCATCATGTCTTGCTCCTTTGACAGGTTTAGACATATACGTGGGTGTAAACAGATGAGACACCTGTAAGAATGAGTGTGCAGTCAAACCTAACTGTGACTGTTTTGACCGACACACTTAATGGTCACTGTGCATTGCAGCAATCATGTGAATAGAGTACATTTTTCAGCTGTCATTTTGTGCAACATTATCATTGGAGTGCAGCAAACATTCAGATTTTTCAACATGCTGCCCGTGTGACGACATGCAGAACATACAAACGTAGGCATGACATTGTCAAACGAACATGTGTATGTATTCCACTCACCATGATTTTAGGCGCACCTATCCCAGCCACTAACTACCGGTTCACCTAACGTCACAGGTGTCATGCCATTGTCAAATGTTCTTCATTTGTGACAGTCATACTGTACACTAATGTCTACTGCATGTCAGACGCCCAACACCAACAATTTGTTTGGATGGTTACCACAATAACAATGGCAGACCGGCCAACTCTCAGTATCAGTTATATAATGACACAGAAGAAACTGAAATCAATCTCAAAGTTATCTCCAAATACTCCAGTTATGATACAAGGTGTTTCATTCCCAAACACAGGTGAGAACAAGAATTTAAACTAAATCACTGTCACAGATATTAGGCGTCATCTCCGTGTTGACACAGATACCCAAAATAACAATGGCTGCCAGCAGGGTTCGATGTTTACATATCGCCATGGCAGCAATGTGTCAGCCCAGCATAATTCACTGAATAACTGACAGCCGCTTGTGGCTGTTCCTAACAGCAAAACCTAAGCACTTGTGTGGTATTGACCTGTTTAAAGTAATTAGTGGTTAGCAGTCCCAGTATACAATATATACTGGGCTTTTCATATAGAGAATGTGTCAGAGCATATCAGTTATCAGCAGATGATGCCACCGTTTGAACAGAAGAAGCTTCTAGGTCAATGTAAGGAATAAGTAGCTTAACCTCTATGAAACACAAAGCACCAGGCTACATGTCGCTGTCGGTAGAAATATGAGTACAGGACATTCATGTGAAGCTAATGTACATAATACTATTATACTGTCAACTGTGATCCATTTTTTTCTGTCTGTGTATTTGATTGCCTGACTCAACGAACATATTCTGGAGTGGCCCTGTTTGGACATGATCTGTGCACACTGATGGCCTGATAAACACTGATGAGACAAGCCTGATGAGAAACCATCACTAACATGGCTGATCACCTTTCTATTCATTGAATGCAGTAACTATCAGGCCACTTCTGACATTACCGGTAATATATTTACACTGTACATCACAGCATTAGGTTTTGACATGTCAAATGCTTTTCATTCATACCAGTATGTACAATGGAAATACAGTTGGTCGAAAATCCTCAAAAGCATGTTTAATTTTTGCAATGCACTTCAACAGCATCTGGGCATAAATTTTCTGTTCAAAGCAAATTGATTGAATATTATCTGGAATTGTTGATTATTAAATCACTGTATCATGTAGCAGTGTCTTGTTTTAACGATTAGGCTGTGCTCAGTCTAGTATATTCAAATAAGTAATGTTTCAATATATTACTTTCAAAATAAGTTATAGTGCTATATCTTCTATTTTTATTTCTTGTATTGCTTTACTTTTAGTGTAAAGCATTTGATTTTTGGTGTGATTGTAATCATATTAATTGTGTTCATATTAGACATATTTGCATGCATGTACTTAAAGTCTTGCTTCAAAAGATTCTTCAAACATTACTTCCATGTTTATATATTTAAAATAAAGTTTCAAGTTACTTTTTCATGAACCTTCATGTGTTGGTTCTTCTTCTATTATTATTGTTGCTGTGCAGGTGGTAACGCCAACCTCACTGCACAGCTAGTAAGACTCGACTGGGCCAATAATGGTTAAACCGGACTTGGTATGCCATTGAAAAAACCTAATTTGGCCAATAGTGGCTGTCATTTGACATTTGCTCAACATGCATTGGCCTACCAGTGCAAAAACCAAATGGGCCAATAATGGCTGTCATTATATCAACCAGCTTTGGCTTGCCAATAAAAAATCAATTGGGCCAGTAACTGCCGTCATAGATGAAACAGCTTCCACGGATGCCGTTCGTGCGTTTAAGGTGTTTTAGAAGTTCAAGACTGGCAAAATTTTATTTCTTGCTAAGGGCCTGAATCCAGTGGACAGCCAATGCCAGTGGACAGCATCAATCCCGGAGAATCAGAAGAGAAAAGGAATGAAATAAAACATATTACTTGTAGAGATAATGAACAATAATTTGAGTGATGTGGTTATGTCTATAGAAGCTGACATCACTGACAGAACTGTCACATTTTTGTTATTGAAATTCTGCTGAAATTCTGTATAAAATTAGACCTGTTTAAATCAGTAGAAAATGTGTCCAAAACATTCCAATTCTGACTGGGTGTCACTGTATATGAGGCTATGAAATATACCAACGAAAATCTGCTTAATTTCATTGGAAATCTGCCTTGCATCAAAAGTACTTGTGCTTTGACCGCTATAAGTTTGTCATTGTGTGATGAACGATGAACCATTGGGAACAAATTCGTATAAAAATGGGAAACGGCTGTATACAGTTCTCCTAAAAATATGTATTGCATATGGGTATTCCATATGATTGATGCATCATTTCAGTGCTGACAAGGTTTCCAGGTGAAAATGATGATATGTTTAGTATCCAACATTGCTGTAAGCATTGATGATTTACAGCAGTCTTATTGTCCATACGCCATTGTCCCCAGTGAGAGAAACCTCCCAACAGGCGCATTTATAATCATGAGTGAAACAATGATGGCGGCAGTGGTAGGGCTCCGGTAAAACGGTACATCTTCCCCTGAGGGAGTGGATAAAACTAGGATAATTCTTCCTCCCTGGATAACTCACGGTGGAATGAATTTGTTCAATGAATGAAACTAAAACTGGTGAAGATGAACATTAATAATTTGTCTTTTCTATTTTTCACGCACACACGCATGCACACAATATTATATAAATATATATATTATATATATATTATATATATATATACACACACAAATACAAATGCATACATATATTGGATTAACAAAGTTCCACAAAATGTCATCATCTTGTCAGTTGTATACATGATAACAGTATTAACTACTGGTGTGCCGGGCATATGACTGTTTTAATAAATTAATAGTAATAACACCAACTGCATATTGCGTGCCGCCAGTCAGTCTATTACCTGTTGCTGTATTGTCTTTTTTGGTACCAGTTCTGGATTCAGTTGATAGATGGCCTCCATCTCAATCTGAAACAATAACAGCGAGTGATGACTTCTTATGAGCACTTGTATTTGCCTCAAAATATAGGTCAACTTCCATTTTGCATAGAACAAATTCCAATCTGAAAATCCAGCAGACATTTCATAATAAATTTAATCTGTTTTTACTGTTCTTCACAATAATGCGGACATAAAAGGAAAAATTAAATACAGTGAAACTTTGTTAGTGCGGTGAACGTTCTTTGATAATCTATTTTATTAAGTAATCCACACGTGTTTTTCTTAAGGTCTTTGTGGTAAGGAATTGAACTTCAGCTTTTTTAAATATCTAAAATATTTAAGCTGTTCTATCAAATTGCATCATTTACCAAAACACAGTACTCTTGGGTGCCAAATAAACGTATAAGCCAAATAACAGTATAGGGTGGCAAATCGGTAAAATTTAATAATAGTATAGTGCCGAATAACAGTATGGGGGGGGCAAATTGTTCAAAACAAATAATAGTACAGTGTGAAAAAGTCACTAGTATATTTGTCTCTTTTAGCACCGAAGCAATTTTTTTACTCGATGTGAAGCCAATGACAATGTGTCAAAACGCTGTGTATTAAATTTTTTTCTCTGCCGAATATGCATAAACTTTGTGCGCATTCGCGTCACCGCAGATATAGTAACCACATTTTATATCTGCAAAAAACCGGGGAATTTTTCGTTTTTAAATGGACATTAAAGTTTTATTGAATTGAATACGCAAGCCCATTTCAGGGGAAACTGCCGCCAGCCGGTTACGACCGGTTTGAGGGGCTGCACACAGCGGCTATTTACGGTTGGTTTATGCGGTGATAATGGCGTTTTAACTAATAATATTATGTTATATACCTTGTAGAGCTCCCGAGAACTAAGGATTCATGGAAATCTAATGGACTAACGCTTTCGGATCAAAATGTAGGATCCTCAGAAGCACGTGATCCTGCTAAATTCACGACTGTTGTTTTAAAGGATGAAAACTTAGCGGTCAGAGGAGCCACATGCAGCTCCAGTTGGGAGCAAGTGATTTTAGTGTGAGTAGTAAACGGCACCGTGGATGATTGATTAACACTTGCAATAGGGAGTAAGACTGATTGCTCTCCTAAAAGGTATCCCCTGCATAGTTTCCCACGATTATCGGAGAAAGGATGGCACAAATGTTTAAATTTAATAATAGTATAGTGCCAAATAAGGTGCGTATAGGGTGGCATTTTTCACAAAATAAATATGCGTATTGGGATGCCTATACGGCACTCAAAAGTATATGAATTTTGCAGGACATTCTATAGCACAGCACAGGCATGTGGAATTATACAATTATTATGTTGTTGTACATTCTATATGCCTGCACAGGCATATCGGTTTATGGATTTGCAGCCTAAAGACCAGCTAATGAAATACCCATGGATATTAATAATAATTCTTTACAACATAATTTATAATCACGGCACAGCAAGGGCCCCTAGGCAACAGCACCACTAAATGGATCACATCATATGTGCATTGTCACACATGCACCTCTTGCATGTGGGTACTGATTATAAATATCTTATAAATAAATAACCAATTGACCTCTGACATTGATTGATCTGTGCAGCATGCCTCAGTTTGTCCGATGGAAATTCATTGGTGGGAAGATTAAAGATCAAGCTGGCAACAGGTGGTGGAATGAAAGATTAATACAAAGCTGAGAAGCAGGCTTGCTGGTAGAACTGTGTCTGGTTGCTGTCAGAATTGTGTGCTAGCAATCATCTTATCACACAGGAAAGCTGGAATTGCTGTATGAATTTAGAACAGAATTAATATGAGATTACATATATTTATGTCACAGTCAATTGGTGATGAATCTAATTTGTGGGAATTAACAACACGCTCGTTATGTGTCTGCGATATATTTAACATTGAAACAATTAATTACTATTCAATATCGAATCACATCTCATCATCGTACATTTGTAAAATGCAGCGAAGTTGCTCAATTGGACACATGCAGACAAATCAATCCAAAACCAGAAAGCCTGTTCTACAGTGATTACAGGTTGCATTAAGGCCAGTTAAATAGGACAGCTGGTATATATTTATAATAGATACAATGCTATGTTATTATGTAGTATTAGTTTCCGTAGTATTTTTCAATATTTGGCTAATAGATATGAATTATTATCACAGTATTACGTGTTACCACCAATAACCATTGCTATAATTGACGTACATAAAGTCATTTCGGAGCACTGTTTCAAGCCTGACTCATATCTTTTGCGAGCCACTGCAAACGACTATGACTCACCACTAACAAATCAATACTAAAGTAACCCACCAGGCTACTTAGACTTGGTTGGCACAGGCAATGGTCTTACCCTACGGCAATATGGACGATGTTAATTATGATCCCAATGCTGAACAATAAAGTTACTCTGCCAATGCGGTTTTACTCAATTAATATACCTAAATCTGGTGGAGCAGACATAATATTATTTAACATCTGTTGATGATTAATAGTGTAAAAGAAGTGACTTTGTTTTTTAATCAAACTTCTCAATATTCGTTCTAATTATGACTTTCGCACGGCCTTGTTCATGAAATTATGAGTAACGATTATGTTTTGTTCATTCGGGCTCCTGGTGATTTAAAGGCTACATAGAAATTTTAATATTATCATTATTACTACGCCATGTGGCCATCAACTAGCATGAGTGGAATATCATTACTGACATCAAAGTGTTTGAAATTGGCACACCTTCATGTTGCTTCCTTGACAACATAATCTACAATTACGATGAGTATGCATCAAAACAGTATCTAAAACCAATGCATCCACTGAGTCAATATTTGTGACCCGCCATTCCAAAATGAGACGAAGCTCATTATGAGCTATGAGCCAAAACAACACTGCATCGACATATTTTTTGAAAATGAGTTTCCATTGGGAACCGATCCCAAATAGACTAATCTTTCATGTCTTAGTGGTGTAAATGTGCTGCTCAAATGTGCTTATTTTTGTGTTTTGTGACACCTAACAAACTTCGTTTTAATAACTGGCATTGTTTTAAGCAAGAAAATTGTCCATTTTCTCTTCAAGAGTACTCTAAGTAAACTTTCTTTGAACGTGCCATGTCAGATATCACTGGAAAGGGGGATTTCTATTCTAAGCACTGACATCATTTTCGTTTAAGACTTTCCCTCAAATATGCATGTTAATGAGGATTTTCTGACAGCTATACTGGTCTGGTCAACTTCCGGTTACTTGTTTACATCGCTGTCGCTTCCATCTTTGTCAAATTCGGTTACTTGTTTACATCGCTGTTGCTTCCATCTTCTGCTACTATTTTACTAATTTGATATGGATTTGAGCAAAGAAATACAGTTTCCAATCTGCTAAATGAAGCAGCTCGCTGTGCACTTCGTGATGCAATCCTTAGCGATGTGGCGATCGATTATTTCACGCATGGCAGTGATGGGGTAAGTATTTTTGGGACTTCTAGAATCCGGGCCCACCTCATTTTCGCCATTATAAAGATGCAATAAGTACAACAATCATGTACAGTGGTCAAACGAATACTAGTATGTTGAATGAGTAAATTATTAAACATTTTGAGTGTAAAAAACTGCATTTTATAAACTTTCCTGACACTCGAATGAGTGATTTTTATTAAGTAAGCAACATCATTACATTGTTATGGCCTGGCAATGCCAATGCGGTACCTATAATCATAATGGCGTATGCCTATGGCATATGTCCCCTACTTCGGCTATAGGCTATGCAGGATATGCATATAGTATGAAATTTTTACATATTTGATAGCCATGTCCATGTCATGGACAAATAAAATCATTTTGGGCAATTAGGACTAAAAATAATCATAACAAATGAAAACATACTTCAGCTTTAATAATACTTTACTACTTTATTCAGTTTTAGTGCATAGTCAGTCTATAATTTTACTTTAAGGAAAATTAGGATGAAGATAGCGCTTCAGAGAGTGAGGAGGAAATGCCACTTGTCGTTGAGGTATCTCGCAATGAAGAGTTAGATGATGGACCTCCTGGTGACTACATTCCTAACAGCACATCTGCTGCAGAATACGACATGCTGCAACGCTATACGAATGCAAAAATTCACCAACCAGAAATGCGATGACACTACAACTGCCGTCTCTGGGATGGCAAGCCTTGCATTTAACAATTTTATGATTCTGAACGCAATGAAATCTCTGTATTATTTAGATAAATTACATTTGGTGGCCATCTTGGATCCCAATTTACATCATTTATTCAAAATGTTTTTTTTCTTAAATGTCCATGTTTCCTCTTTCGTTTGATATCATGGATGTTAATGTATCTAGTAACAAAAGTTTGGCTAGCATGGATAACCTTGAAGAGAGCGTTGTACCCAGAAGAAGAAGGATCTCTTAATTAACTTAATTTACGTAATTCTTTATTATAATTATATAATTACCCATGTACATATTTTTAACTAGACAAGAGTTAGCATGAATCATCTTGTTATTCAAAAATTATGTTTTGTATGTGCACATTGTGTATGTGTTTGTAAGTGTATGTGTTTGTAAATACTTATTTAAACTTTAAACACTACTTTAGATACATTACATTTGGTGGCCATCTTGGATCCTAATTTACATAATTTATGCAAAATGTGTTTTTTCTTAAGTGTCCATGTTTCCTCTTTCATTCGATACTATGGATGTTAGTGTATCTAGCATGGTTTATTGATTTTCTATATTTTAACTAATATAATTATTTACTATTTAAAAAATAATGTTCATACCAAAATTTATGTCAAGTTTGCAGTGACATTAGTATTTGTGAACTAATAAAAATGTCATGCATGTAGCTGCAACACAAATAAAACTATAAGTTATATGATTACAAATAAAAACACTTTAGTAATGGATCATTTAATAATTTTTTTTTTGCATCTGAACTTTGTCTTTAAACGTAGCTTCCATGGCAGATTATTAAAATGAAGATGACTGCATGTGAATGTAAGAATTTTCAGTAATTCTGCCAAGAACACTCATGCATGTGCTAAGCCACGGACGTTCATCACAGACTCAGTACATCACAACATTTCTGAATGATAATTCTACTAGTGTCTGCCTGGGCAGCCGATTCACACAGCCCAGGAGAATGAGAATATCGGTGCATGAGATGCTGTTAGTATCTGGCCTCGGTGATATCATCCCATTGTCACCGGTGACCGGCACGGCGGTCGTATGCACGCCTGATCACGTCACTGTGCCACATCGGTTGTCACGGAGCACGGACAGAATTCCAGATGAGATGAATCATCAAAAGCATAAAGAATTAACTACAGAATTATATTTCAACATTGAGCATGGAGTAAGAGCTTTGTTACCAGGGTTCACCATGAATGTTAGTGAAACGTAGACCAGCTAAATGGTTTCTGTGACCTAATAAATATAAATTGCACCGCCAAGAGGATTCCACATCCACAATTATATCAACAGCTCGGTCGACCTCAGGAAGCCATAGGAAGGAAACCTGGAGTCAACAATAACTGTTATACTTTAAGGGCCATTTCACAAACAACCAAAAAATTTCTTGAAAATATTCCATCTAAAATAGAGCTAATTAATTAATTACAGACCTGGAATTGGTTCAAAGTTAGATGGTTTTCACCTGGCTGTCTTTGGCAGTCGGAACACCTGAAGATCATGTAGGTGATTAATGTGTACCATTAGAGTTAAATGTAGATGGAACAAACTCCTCTCCTATTAAAAACCAACAACACAGGAACGTGTGGGACATTCTGCAGTGCAGTAAGTCCTGCTTTGTTTGTTCATTGATGTCCAAGAGATCCCTGATCCACAATTATCTTTGAAAAATGCGCGATAGGGTTATACTTCACAGATAAAACTTAATTTCAGAGACATCCCTAGTCTTGGTGAAATGAACCTTGGTCTCATTAAAACACGTATCCGCAACTAGTGACAAAAGAGAGAAATATAAACTGACCTCTTTGCCTTTGGTCTCGCCACGCTCGAACCACTCAACCGTGACACTGCGGTTGTCGACATTGATGCCACTGACAACAGCTGAATGGATCCGGCCTACAACAACAAACACACTACAACAATTATCCGCTAGATCCAGGGTTGGAAAACAATCATGTTTTATATATAAACAAATTCATTTATTTGATAGATTTAATTTTAATATATTTTTTATTGATTTTTCTTATGTAAATAAATTTCATGATGGGGTTTACGGCACACAAGATCACATGTAAAACCTTTACCTACACGCATACAAAGTAACTGTTGTGTCCCATGGGATGCAGACGTATTGATGTAAATACCATGCAATAAAAACATGGCTGAAAACATGCTGTGCTTATCTTACTTATTAATTACCAAATATGTTTGTTAGCTCAGTACAAGTATTTATATTCATAAGTCCTCCCAAATAACAATTGTGTAATATCGTGCTGTCCAATCTGTAAAGGGTTTGTGTGTTCGATATAGCAAACCAACATTACTGACTGACTGTCTAGAGAGGCTTCAGTATTAGAGCATGTGTGACGGCAGCTAACCACCCAGCCAGGAACCAGGGCCAGTCAAACTATACTTGCTGTACAAGCAGGTTTTTATTTAGAAAGGAATTTCTTTGGAAAGATTCATTGATTGCTTTGTTGTATAATTCATTACCGTTGTATCACTCATTACTGTTGTATTGTTAGCTCACAATCAGGTTTCAATTTGTGTTGCACTTAGGGTAAAAAAATTAAGTGTTTTGGGTTGATTTCTGGGAGCGATTTGTGTGGAAGCAGACAATGTCAATGGGTGCGTCTGGCCTGTGTTAAACCAACAGAAGTGGACAGGTGCATTTGCCGCTTTAGAATTATTATAAAACAGCAGACCTGGGGTCAATAACATTGTAATTGAAACACAAATTCCAGGATTGAAATCAGTGTTTTTCAAAGTAATTGGAATTGGTGTAAATGTAATCAGTATTTTCAATTACATTTTCAATTACATCATATCACTTTTTAAAAAAAATTATTCACTACAAATAATCAATATAATGTTACAAAAATATTTCATATTTGTGAGCTATTACGTACTATAACATGCTGGAATTAAATTACGCTGCTCTAAAATAGATGTTTTTTGGGCATTGAGTGTACTCTGTTCACATACTTTTCTTTCGGTATGGAATTGATAACTGGAACTGATATTTTGTAATTGGAACTGGTATTTATGAGGTGGAATTGGAATGTGTACCTGGTAATTAATATAATGTACAAACTATCTAGTGCTCCGGACATGAAGACACAACTACCCAGCTACTGTTCTGTAATCTTTCTGCTTTGTATGCCCAGTGGCTTATTTATAATATTATATATATTATAATGTGTGCATGCAGACGATCAACAAATCATTAATAAACCAGGTGCTAAACACCACAATATTATCTGACAAGCTCAAAATTTACATTAAAATTAGTAATGACACATCATTATTTGAAGCTAGGTTTCTTCTCTGAACGATATCCAAAGTATTAGACATCCTTAAACAGGAAGTTACCTTCATACTTCAACATTTTAAACTTGACAACGGGTACGGTTTTAGACATGATTTACATAGAATTATTGTTCAAATAGACACCAAGGATGTACTAATATTGCAATAAACAGATGCCTTAAAATTTGCCTGAAAATGTTGGGACCAATTGGCCCCTGGACTTTCACAATTACTGTATGGGCCAACAATGAAATTTAGGGGTCATTTGGCGGTGATAGCAGGCTACATCTAGAAATTAATTACTAAATACTTAGATGTTTAGACTGCCGTAAACCCAGCCTATCTATACGGCCTAGAGACCATGACAATGAGGGGAAAAAAGAGAAAAGCCAAGTTTGCGGAATTAACTGGGTTAAGAATTGCAGGAGTGAACAGTATAGACAAGCGAATAATAGAGCTGAGTGAGGAGGTTTGTGTGAAAGAATATCAGGAGGAGGCGGGTGAGGAGTGGGTTGTACACATGGACCAAATGGAATGGACGAGAAGAAGAAGACTACGACTGACATGGGAGGACTGTGTAAAGACAGATTTGGTGGTATAGTGGGGGATGGGGGAGTGGAGAACGACAGTGAGGGATGGGGGAGTGGAGACACATGCTGGATACATCAGCAGAAGGAAAACAAAATCAATGACCATTATGGATGTCAGCCTCACCCTGGACTTCAGGGGTAAAGAGGAAAGCAACAATTTAATATGTATATATCTGGAAGCAGAGTTGTTTGATTGAAATCATGATTAAATCACTCAAAAACATTTTTTTTATGTTCTGGCCATGAAACCTTCACAGATGGATTGGAATTAGTTGAATTTCTTGTGATGCAGTTTCATTCTACTTTGGTATCAATTGATGACGCTTTACTACATGTAGTGAAACCACAAAGGCTTGTCTTCAAGAGGCAGCATCTTTTCAAGTCCACAGAGCTGAGTATAGTTAGTCCTGGACAGGTGCTAATTCACCCTCTCAACAAACAATTACCACAGGTGTCGTTGCCAGCCACAGCATATCTTCTAGTTCTAATAATATGTTGACCTAAGGAACTACAAGCAGCTGTGGACACTATCTCAATTCAATGAGCCCAACATCATCTCCAAGTCTCTGTATAAGCATCTAGTCTGTTTTAGAGTGTTTATTTGATTTTAAGTGGTTATATTGTTAAAGAACTTCTAAATTTGTTTAATGGTCAAATTTTTGAGTTTAAAGTTAAAAAAAGACAAAGTTGCTATTCTTGGGTGCCAAATAAACGTATACGCCAAATAACAGTATAGCGTGGCAAATCGGTCAAATTTAATAATAGTATAGTGCCGAATAACAGTATAGGGGGGGCAAATTGTTCAAAACAAATAATAGTAGAGTGCGAAAAAGTCACTAGTAGTAGTATATTTGTCTTTTTTAACACAGAAGCAATTTTTTTACTCGACAAGAAGCCAAGGCGTCCCTAGAAAACTACACGGATTGCCATGTATTTTCTTTTTATGCCGAATATGCATAAACTTTGTGCGTATTGGCGTTACCGCAGATATAGTAACCACATTTTATATATATATGCGAAAAGCCGGGGAATTTTCCGTTTTTAAATGGACATTGAAGTTTTATTGAATTGAATATGTAAGCCCTTTTCAGGGGAAACCACTGACAGCTGGTTATAATTGGTTTGAGGTGCTGCGCACAGCGGTTATTTACGGTTGGTTTACACAGTGATAATGGCGTTTTAACTAATAATATACCAGCTCCTGAGAACTAAGGATTCTGACCAATTCATCTAACCATGGAAATCTAACATTCTAACGCTTCGGAATCAAAATCTAGGATCCTCAGAACTTCAGAAGCACGGGATCCCGCCAAATCCACGACTATCATTTGAAAGGATAAAAACTTTGCCTTCAGAGTTCGGAGCAAGTGATTTTAGTGCGAGGGGTAAACCGCTCCATGGATAACTGATTAGTGCTAGCAATAGGGAGTGAGAGCGATTGCTCTCCTAAAAATTATGTGTGTATGCATATAATCTATTGACCTCCTTTATTACTTTTATTTCTTATAATTCATTCATATCTTTAGAATTTTTAACGTGCCGCACAAATACCATGAAAAGTATTTAATAATAATAATTAACTTCTAATTCTATGGCACCTATATCCTCAGGAACCTGAGCCTGAGCACTAGCAGTCGTGTTCAACTACCTTCTCAGAGCAAATAAAAATTATAAAATGTACACTCACAAAATGGTGTAATATTAGTTTTATATATCATAATTTAAACATGATCGCTACAAACGTAGTGATGCCAGTTTGTAATTCAAACCATGGAACAAAAACATTCGACTTCCTGTTATCGCGCACGCTCGGCACACAAACTAGTTTCAAAGTAAGACCCATGCAGCATGTGTCACAAGCAAGATACTACAATCATTTAAATGTTTCATAAATCAATTATTAAGCACAGTGATGTGGTAATTATCTTTAGTACCTCGAACTGTGGCGAATACAAGTAGACATAGCCATAACAACAAATATATGACAAATGAGACGAAATCGCAAGTGGCAAATGCCACGGTCATGGAACACATTCTAAAAGAATGGCAATGACTTTTGACAAGATACTATTTCAGAGCACCTTAGGTCTAAACCTTTTATGAAAAAGATGCTTATTTTGATGTGTACGTACAGCAGTGACGTGTAGTGGAGCAAAACAAAAACAACCAAAACGAGGGGTAGATGCTGGTAGTGCTAAGGTTTTATGTTGGCTGCTAACTGCTTATGCAGCTAAATGTTGCTTTTGAATGATTTGCATAACCTATGGAAGTTGCAACTTTGGAGGTCTGACATCAACCAGTTTTTGAAGTAATACAACTTACAAAATGCATTCGCCAGTTGGCGCCCACTATTAAAAAAACACTCTCCAGGACGATATTTGGACGCCACTGGTGAATCACAGCTCGCAAATTTAAGCCCTGAAACTATTCCTCGACCTTCCCAAGACCTAAGTAAGTAAACATATTTTACTGGCGAGTTCCCAGTTGCACATGAACACATGAAGTGCCGGAGCAATAGGCGGTTTGCACTTCATCCAGGTCTGGACATACACCAACAGCCTACAACGTAATTTACCTCAACTGCGCACAACAGTTCCTTCAATCTTGTTGGTCAGTGCTTCTAACACATTCACAGGAGGGTGAAATCTGGGATCATTGGAGATTTGTTTGGGTAGTAATACTGTGTACTCTTTTGGAGCACTGGCCATTGCAGCTAGATAGTGTCAATCTGTTGATTATGGATATTACATGGTCATGGCTAAACCTATTTCAAGCCTCAAGTAGTTATACTCCAAATAGCCCAATCTTGAGCTAACGCAGGAGTTTGGACCTACAGCTTTTAATGTCTCTTCGGAAAGACACAGGCAAAGTGGGGTGAACGAAACACTTCCCTGATTTTGCAAACTACAGTCTACACCCTGATTTTCGAATCACTGAGGCTGAGATGCTTCACTTCAGTGATTTACAGACATGAATTTGATGAAATAAACGTTTCGTTTGTCTTCTCCCTTTCTGTTATCTCCGACCCTTTCAGCCTAATATCAACACGCTGAGGATGCATTTATCACTAAACCTCCACACACAAAAAATACGCATGAAATTTCACGATGCTGTTTATTTACGAGGATATTACTCATTTCGCCAAGCGACACCGATAACAACGAACGTGCGTCGACCCTACCAAGTGGTTGACAGGCAGGCATGGACACGGTTTGCCGGCGCATTGCCTTTGTTTTACCCACCGTCAGTTCGTTGAATATCAACGTTTACTCCAACCGATAGTCCGCCTAGATCCATAATGTACTTTTTCAGATTAAATTACCAAATTACTCTACAGCAGATGTAGGGGAAAATAGGCAAAAAATCATGAATACTCCGTGTTTAGACTTTCCGTTGAATTTTAAATGACAACACGCATGCGTCAAGTTAACAGAGGGCTACACTAATCAAATACTTCCGGTTAAATAGTTCACTTTGCTGTCGTAAAAGGCGCTGAGATCAATGTGCTGCTGCTGCTGTTGCTGCTGCTGCTGAAGAGACATAGCTGAAGTCATACGACTTATAAGATGCTAATCATATGTATCTGCCAATATACCATGGTTTACCTGTTTCAAAGCACTATGGTATTTTAACATGTTTTCCCTGTTTCAAAACACCACCATGGATTCCATGTTATATCATTGTATTTTATGGGACGCGCCATACTGTTAGATAGTCCTATGTCACGAATGTTTGTAATCTGGCAATTTCCGTTCGCCAAATGAAAATGTATTTGTGGAAACATTATATAATAATATAGTCCTATGATTGACAAAAGGATATGGCCATGCTGATTGCGTTTAAGTTCAACTTGCGCATAACATTTTGGCCTTTGCTTACTAAACTTCTCCTGTTCTGACTTAGCAATTCTCTTTTTCCTACATAACCTTCTTCATTGACAGAGCAGCTATCCCTCACCACCCCGGGGGAAGGCGCTGACGCAAGGCATCCAGAAATGCTTTGACTTAATTCTTTCTTGAAATTGTATCTCTCCCTAAATGTTATTATTTCCTCTGGGAGTTCATTCCAAAGGCGGGAGGCAGTTGATAAGAATGTCTTCTTATGTCCAGCAATGTTTGAAGATGGAATTGCCACAACAATTGAGTCATCGGCAGAGAGGACGACACGGTTATGATTTTGTCTGGCATATCATCGATGGATATAATGTATAGGACAGGTCCTAGAATTGATTCTTGGGGAACACATGCATTGATGGTCTTGGCACCAGAGCATATTCCGTTGATGGCAACTGTCAGAACTCTGTTTTTTCTATTTAGCCAGGATAGCAGCTTTCCATGTGTCCGTATGGACTCCAGTCTGGCCGTCTTGATTGAGAATTTGCGTTGCTTCGATCGGTGTATGTTTGCCGGCTCTTAGTTTTAGGTCGAAGGAACTTAATGCATCGCACGGGAGCTCTAGCTAGATTGACTTCACAGAACTGTCAGGCGTGTATAATTATTATATTATTGGTCGCCCTATTTAATATATCAACCGCGTATAAAACTGACATTTGACGAGAATCTCCCACTTTTATAACAAATTCTAAGAAACCCACTTGTGTGATATTTGTCATTGTAGTTACAATAAATTGTTAGTTTTAATTAATTCTTTCAGGTGCATTGTCCCAAAACCGTGATTGATATGAACGTGGAAGAACACTATCCCAGAGACTTGCAAGTGCTATATAAACACATATAATGGTGTTGTTTGTAAATGAAGTTCCTATAACTATTGTATGAATTGATGTCGTGCACGTATACTATGTGTGTTAGATTTTACAAATGATATTATATGTCACTGGTATGAGCGTATTTGATCATCCTCTCAAATCAGAGGCTGTTGATTACATTTGCATACATCTGGCAGATCGACCTATTCAAACGTGTATTTGTCAGTTGTGCTAATCAATAATGTTACGAACATTCGTGCAGTTCTTAGCTTGCGGGAATTTAAATTGGCTGTGGACCGGACATCTCAATCTTGGCATATAGCATCAACTCTCTCAAACAGTCCACACGCACGCACGCACGCACGCACGCACGCACGCACGCACGCACGCACGCATTACTTAAATGTTAATATTTTATTAATTATTAATATGCATACATGATTATAATTAATAAGAAAAGTTTCAACGTCTTCGGAATTATTGTGGTACTGTTTATTACTATTATACACCAACAATCAGTGTACACAATAGCATTTGTTTAGTGACGGAATGACGTAACAAAGTTATGACGCAACCCGTTCCTCGTCCAACCTGTTGTCCGTGATCGGTTAGCATTGCCTGGAAGTAGCTGTGTTTACAAATGGCGCTGCTTGCAAATGGCATTGCTGTATTTTCTGATAAAAATATCGTCTTGTCCTTATTGCTGTTCTAAATGCATCACCAAAACAGATACGCACATATTAGCACGTTTTATGTAACATAAGAAAATAATGGCAGCCGATGTAGCATCCAAAGTCCCGTTTGTCCAGCTATGTGCACTACTCGAAAAAATTAGCAGTCGTTCGGGGAATGACGCAAAGAGAAAGTTGTTAAAGGACTTTATCAGGGAATGGAGAGATTTTCACAACAAACTTCACAAAGACGATGGGAACACAGTACGTGTTGACAACTATGGTGAATTTAGTTAGATCATAATCGAAGCCGATCTTGGAGCTTTTATTACTAGAGCAGAGCACTGCCACTAGACGCTAGAGCAGTGGCAGTGCCAGTGGAGTGGGTAGTGGTGGTCTGTGGGGAGTGGTGGTCTAATACCATGGTTAGAGCACCCGCCTGTCAGACTTGAGAGAGCCAGAGGGAAGTTCCGAGGCTCATGTAGTCCTTGACATGAGTCATGACTCATGGGCATGACTGATGGCAGGCAGGCTCTCCTTTCGCTTCCTATACTGGGGCATTACGCTTATGATGGCATGTGTTATGCGCTCCAGGCATATTAAGTTTTGCCTCGTTGCCATAGGCATATAGCTCAGTAACGTTCTGTTAACTGACTACTGTGCATGGTATGGTTACTATAATTGTATGGTGTTTCGAGGTCTCGTTCAAATAGCCAACCTTTTACAGAACATTATCGCCAAGCCAACCCTTGTTATGCTGGCATTGAGGGTGGTCACTGCCAGGGTGCATATTATCCTCAATGGTTCTTTTAAAAAATTGCCGATAACAGAACCATCCGTTTAATATAATAAAAATCTAATATATTGCCAGGGACGGAATCACTCCCTATATTTCTGGTATTTCAAAATGCACTGCTTATAGTCGTTGAGCGATGTATTGTTCTCCCACGCCTACGCTCAGATGTGCACACACACACACGCGTGCACACACACACCACACATGCACAAAAAAATTTTTCTATATCAAGATTGTAACCAAACCTATGTGCACATATAATTTAAATAGATTGTTAATGATTGGCAGTCCTATCTCACCATTGTATTGTGACTTGTTTTATCACCATTAATATCGGTACCTCGATGATCTCTGTGGTACGCATTTTTCTTTTTATTATATTTGCCATGTTCTTGTTAATCCCGTATAATAGCGTTCGTATCAGTATTTATAAGTACTATTCTAATATTCCTACACAGGCAATTGTGGTGATTCGCAGCACAACATACATGCTGACTCTATATTGTAACTCAAATGTTATATGTATAATATATAGCAGACAATCGGTTTTAATTGCATATTTTTTAACCAGAATTACGTATCCAAATAATGGATGATGATGAATCATTTATTAATTTTCAAGGAGGTACTAACTGAAATTCTTTATTTAATATATTACAGTTACATGAAAGACTTGATGAGGATATTCAACCAATACGTCATATCCCTTATTATGATCTTGATAATGTTAAGTTAGTGGCAGAAAGACACAACAAACATTTTAATATACTAAGCACAAACATAGAATCAATTAATGCTAAACATAGTGAAATAGAAGCCTTCCTGGAAGAACTTAAACTGATAAACTTTAAATTTAGCTTAATATGTTTTCAGGAATGCTGGCTTTCCAAGAATGATGATATGTGTCATTTACAACTTTAGGGATATCAGTGCATTAAACAAAACAAATCATGTAGTAATATAGGTGGTCTGGTCATGTATTTAAGCAATACATTTAACTACAAAGTAATTTTGTCTCAGTATGACAATTGGGAAGGTCAATTTATTAAAGTAACTGGTGGTGGGCTTTCTAAAGATATAATAATTGGTAACATTTACAGGCCCCCAAGAGACCTGAATAAAAATTATAAACAATTCCTTTCCGAATTCACACCTATCATTTCGTCATTTGACAGAACAAACTCAGATGTTATTATTGCAGGAGACTTCAATATAAACCTTTTGAAAATAAACGAAAAAGAAGTATTTGCAGAATTTTTTATACTTTAATATCATATAGCTTTTACCCCCACATCACACTTCCTACTAGGCTCTCCAAAAATAATGGAACCCTAATTGATAATTTCTATTGCAAATTAACTAAATCTACAATGAAGCCTAAATCAGGCATTTTAACTAAATAATTATCAGACCACCAACCATATTTCACATTTCTAAATACAGTTTCCCACACAGAACCTTTACCAAGATATATAAAAAATTACTGTACAGAACTCTGATTCAATATCTGATTTTATACACAAGGTTTTCTCATCAAATGTTTACAGTAAACTCGACCAATGTTCTAATGCAAACCCTAATGTAAATTATGATATCCTACATGATGTAATGCAATGTGCAAAAAATAAACATATGCCATATAAAACAGTTAAACTAAAAAAATACAAACACAAGAAATCTGCTTGGATTACGTTAGGTCTGCTCAAATCCATTTGGTACAGAGATAAATTATATAAGACACTAAAAACTACTCGACCAGAATCACCAAAATACTTTGCAATTCGGATCAACCTGACTACCTATAATACTATCCTCAAAAAAAGCATACATACTGCTAAACACAGGCATTATGAATCATGTTTTAACAAATTAAAAAATAACATTACAAAAACATGGGATACAATTAATTGTATTCTTTCTAGAACATACAGAAAGAAAATGTTTCCCAATTCCTTTATTTATAAAAAAATATCATAGCAGATAAAACGGCAATTGCAAACACATTTAATTCATATTTTACCAATATTGGCCCAAATTTAGCCAACCAAATACAAAATTCCACAAATAAAACTTTCAGATAGTATCTTAATGGAAACCATAACAATGTATTTAATTTTCAACTTATTAATGAAGAAACAATATCTAAAACAATAGATGATATGCACACAAAAGCAAGTTGCGGATTTGATGGTATTTCTTCACGGCTTTTTGACAAAATCTTTAACTTTAATCACAAACCAAATATTAACTACGGGTATCTTCCCCGTCAAACTCAAAACTGCCAAAGTAATACCAATGTATAAAAAAGGGGACGAAACCCTAATGTGCAACTACAGGCCAATATCAATCTTATCTGCAATTTCAAAAGTAATCGAAACAATTATTTACGGCCAGCTAGATTCTTTCTTAAAAAGACACAAACTTATGTATGATAGTCAGTATGGATTTAAAAAGGAACATTCTACGGAATTTGCCGCTCTTGAATTAATTGATAGGA
Organism: Lamellibrachia satsuma; assembly: GCA_033239005.1. NCBI lineage: Eukaryota > Metazoa > Annelida > Polychaeta > Sabellida > Siboglinidae > Lamellibrachia > Lamellibrachia satsuma. The sequence continues at coordinate 1,566,256 of BSQZ01000018.1, forward strand.
TGTTGACACATATGGATAATAAGGAAATATCTATAAATATTTACTTGGACCTGTCAAAAGCATTTGACACTCTGGATCACTCAATATTTATCGATAAGGTAGAGTTTTATCATGTAAAAGGAGTAACTTTAGACCCATTCAAAAATTATTTAACAAATAGAACACAGTACGTAGAATTTAAAGACGTCCAATCAGATATGCTTAATATATCCACATGCATGCTGCAAGGATCAATTGTAGGCCCTTTGTTATTTATAATTTACATAAATGACTGCCCAATCTAGTCCAAAATTCAACTTTATTATGTACGCCGATGACACGACACTTTCAAGTACCCTAGATTCTGTCTCACAATATAGCAAAAATGAAAATGTAGAATTTTTAATCAACACAGAACTGGACAAAATTAATTAATGGCTTAAATTAAACAAATTATCTCTAAATGTAAATAAATCCAAATATATGATCTTCAAAATGGCTAGATAATAAATCCACTAAATATAAAAATAGATAATACATATATCGATAGAGAAGATTAGTTCAATTTTCTAGGGATAAGTTTTAATGAATAATTAAACTGGCAAAGCCACATCAAAAAAATTTCAAATAGGTGCTCCAGAATTATAGATATCCTAAATAAACTCAAACGATTGTTACCTCTTAATATAAAGGTTATTCAGTAATTATGCATTAATAAGGATTTTCTTTTTTATATAATTTAAATAACGGGTGAAATTAATCGACAGGGTGGCTCCTATGACAGCGATTAATTTTTAGTCTTAGTAGGAGTCTCCCATCCCTTATATGACATTATCTTTTATTTTCAGACTGTACTCTATATTCTTACCAGTTCATTTTCTCATGTCAACATAGATGTAATATATTGTATGGTTTTTGTGTTGAATACTCTGTTTTGCAGTCTTTGGGACAAATAAATATTTCCTGTTTTTAGACAGATTCTTTCTACGGTGCTATGAGGCTTCTGTTGCCACATCTGGAGCGAGAGAGAGACGCATATGGAATCAAAGAGGTAGGAACAACTAGTATGACCTACCACAAGTCATATTCATGTTTAGGTCAATTGTGCTGCTGGCCATTTGAACCTGAAGACTTAGTAAAAAAATGACAGAGATCACCAAAATGTTAGCTGGGCCCATAGTTTGTCTAGGAGTCCAAGATGCCAATGTAATGTTATGTCAAATTAACCTAAATTATGTCATTCCTAAAATTTCCAAATATATGTAGTAAGATGTTAACTGCCTGCAACTCGTAGTAGAGGGCTGTAGTACAATGTGCATTATTTATAAAACTAAATGAACATATATTTAAATGTGATGTTGTTGTTGGTTGTAGACTTGTAGTTGATCTTCACCAATGTATTCCTATTGACAAGTTGGATGTCATGACATATCGAGGGCTTGATTATGGATTTATGAAAAAGAGTGTTTGCTTTAAAATATTTTAATGTTATGGACTGTCCATACACATTTAAATTATGTCTCTAAACATCTTTATGACATTCATTGTAGCACTGAAATATCCAGGTACATGTGTCAATGCTTATTTAGTGTTTGAGCAGAACAGAAATACTATTGTACAAACATTTTTGGATGCTATATATTTTCATGCCAACTACGCATATATTTCCGACACACAAATGAACCATAATATGTTTGATACGTTTCATATGTTTGATACGTTTCATACTTTTGATATCTGAAGATGCAAAATCATTGAGCAATTACAGTTGGCCATCGCTTGTTTTTTACATGTAATGAATAGTTTGCTGCATTAAATCAATGTTTTTTTCTAGCACACATTGGCAAAGCTGTACATCGAAATCCTAGGACTGGGGAAGGACAGCCCTTCTGCTCAAAAACTCCTCAATTTCAGGGCTCCCAAAAGTGCCAAAGGCGTAAGTGTTTGTTTGGCTTGCATCGATTAATTTGAGCTCATTGTAATAATAATAGTGTTTAATTGATTTGTGATGCACAGCTTTTCTTGAGTTATACTCAGCAAATAGGGGTCTGTGCTAAAGTCCATAGTTATTGGCACAGTTACATTCTCCTAGCTACAGTGGAGCATGCTAGTTTAGCGGTTAGGACGTCAAGCTCTCATTCGAGAAAAGCTGGGTTTGAATCCATTTGCTACCATTTCAAAGCTTTGACAGTTTTGTTCATCTCCTGTTGCCGTAGTTCACTCAGTTGTAAATGAGTACTTGGCTACAGATAGTGGTGGATATCTGAATTAATAGTCTTTGGCGGTAACTGCAATGTGGCTGAATGCTTCCCAGAGAAGTCAAGATGGTGTTGGAATGAACAGGTCTGCTGGGGGTGAAGTGTAAAGCGCTTCAAGCAGTCCCAATGACAGGATGCCGTATTATATAAGAACGTACCTTTATCTTTACAGTGCACCTCATGTTGGATGTCAGTCAAATTAGCTGTTGTCATAATGGCATGTACAATGGTACTCTAATAGCAGGGAAGATTCTTAAAAGTATTTAAAAAAGAATTTGTAAAGTATCTGTGAAGTATCTATAAAGACATCAAATGTAACTATATTTATATTAAAATCTTCAAATTCTTTTGCAGAAACATAGAAAAATACATTTAAAAGCATGTACATGTACATGTGTGTTGGTAAATCCATTGGCTAGTTATTGAATGTCATTTAATAATTCAATAATTATAAGATCACTACTGTTGAATACGTTCACAACAGAAGAGCATGCCATGGTTTGAGAGGTCGTTTTGCAAAAAAAACATTTCATCTGTTTAACTGCAATTTTAAAGTTACAAACTTAAATGGACTAATTTTGAATCCAAATATGCCGCCAAACCACAATTTCAAGTAGAAAATGCACTAGAATTAAGTAAATACCTGGTAATAGTATACACTAAAATTAAAAAATTCTTGAGCTGGGAGGGGAAACCCCTGTCACACCCCCACTTGCGGCCGTGGCGCAAGGCCCACAGCACCACATCTTCATCTGACATCATGAAAAGCCATAGATCTACTTTTTGTGCAGGGTTACTTTAATAACTACTTTCCTAGGATTCTGGGGACTTTGCGAGTGTCGCTTTCTGGGTTCTTCAACCGCGCTGTCGGAAGGAAGGAACACTCTCAGTTGCTGAAGTCAACAAATGTCTCGACAACATTGCCGCTGGTCATGCAGCAAAGTCCAAGGAAGTTGTCAGGAAGAACTTACTGCACATGCTCAAGGAGACATCGGCTCGTGAACAGAAGTGGCTCATCCGGATGATCATGAAGGAGATGAAGATGGGGCTGAGTCAGCAGTCGGTCTTCAGTGTGTATCACGAGGATGCGGAAGACCTGTTCAATGTGAAGATGAGTCTGGAAAAGGTGAGAAGCTGCATTGTTCTCCGTTCATTGTTTACACAATGCTAAAAATAATTTTCTTGTTTAAAAAAAATGTAGAACAAGAAAAAATTTCTTGGGAGCCATATAAAAAATAATTTTCAGGATTTAAGAAATGTTTCATAAGACAACTTTTCTTGGTTTAAGAAAATATTTTTTTCAATAAAAAAAGTACAGAAATATTTTCTTATTTATCCAAGAAAGTAATCTTATTTATCCACGAAAGTAACCTGTTAGCTTTATTGCATTTTGACAACAACAGTTGGATGCTGGCAGAAAGTGCACAATTTAAAACTTTGTAGTTCCTTTGCTTTTACCACAGTTTTGCTTTGTAATAAATCTACTTGATTTGGGTTTTTTATTGTAAGTTGTAGTAATATAAAATATTGGTAGATGCATTTTAATGTAATTTAATTTGTAAAATGAGTCTACAGACTTAGTATTATCAATACTACTTCAGTATCCTTGTGATAGTATAATGTAAACCTTTCCTTGTGATAGTATAATGTAAACCTTTCCTTGTGATAGTATAATGTAAACCTTTCCTTGTGATAGTATAATGTAAACCTTTCCTTGTGATAGTATAATGTAAACCTTTCCCATGTCATGGTATTGAAACATTTGTGTTATATGTGTAATTGTGTATTGCTACATTAGTAAAATTCATTTTATTATTATAAGTTTCATTATTCATTCATAGCACCAAGAAAAGGACTGGCTTTTCTTTAGTTAAAATTGTTATACTTGACAAACTTTTTTGTGCTATTATGAACAACTCCCACTAATAATATCTGACATTGTCTGCCATACAAAGGTGTGTGTGATGTTGCGTGATCCAACCGTGAGACTACACGAGGTGGAGATCTGTGTCCTCACGCCCTTCCGACCCATGCTGGGGGACAGAGGCACACCAAACAAGGTACACCGCTCTCCCTTCTTGTATCACTGTGGTCTGTAGATGTCTTTTAAGAAGGTCTGCTACACAATCTTATATTCTGTTCAGTTGTATATAATTTCTTCCCAGCTTGGGTTACTGCAGCACAAATTGTCTCAGTTTGGATTATGTGTGTACGTATATGTAGTTAACCCTGACTTTTTGTTACCTCACTTTAAGATCACCTTGCAATTATATTCAGTGGTCGTGTGGTAGCCCGTCGGTGTGTCAAGGTTGATGGTTTGAAACCTCCTGGTGCCAGTTCGAAACTTTGGCAATTTTGTTCACCTCACTTTGTCTGTAAACTGTACACTAAGTGACTGGACATTGATACTATTACATTCAGCCATAAAGTCATGTTTCAGCAGCTGAATAGTTATCAGAAGGTAACAGATTGAATGAACCTGTGCTGGCCTGATCATCAGATGACACTTATTATGGTGTTGTATCATTGTATGCAACAATCTTGGTTGGCTCTCTCCCTGTGAAGCCCATTAACATTCATGTTGTTTCGTTTCAGATTGGGAAGCTGCTGTGTGGCCGGCCCTTTCACATCGAGACAAAATACGATGGAGAGAGGATGCAACTGCACAAGGAGGGTGATGTCTACAAGTTCTTCTCAAGAAGGTACGGCCATATTCTGCTGAAGTCTGCTCCATTAAATATGGCACATATCATCTCTGAATGCAATGTCACCAGTGCCTTAGAAACCCTCAGATAGTAGGCCAGCACAGTGGATATTGCATCACCCTCAAATACCATTGAGTGAAAACTAGTCAAACTATAATAATAAAGTTGTGATGTATGCAATAAGCATATATAATAAGTCCATTTTGTAGGTGGGTTTTTTTTCACTTTACAAGCATGCTTTAAATAAACATTTAGCATACAGCAGAAGTTTTAAGACTGCTTTTAATCTTTCCCTCTTTGGACGATAACGAACCCAGTTTGCTTTAAGATAATTTGTGGTCACTGAAGCTTATATAATGTCAGGTTTCAGTTGTTTTGAAAATACACCACAAATTATGTGCTTACAATTTCCTGCGCTAGCAAAATTTGCTTTAAAATATTAATAGCATGTTAACACCATGGAATGATAACTAGCAAGGTTATGTTATTGCATGTGTCCGCAGTGGTAATGAGTACACGCATGTGTTCGGAGGAGACCCGATGTCAGGAACTTTCACTCCCTACATTGCTAACTGCTTCAAAGACACTGTACACAGCTGTATCCTGGATGGAGAGATGGTCGGGTACAACCCAGAGACCAAGACCATTGGTAGGATTACTGGGGAGATGCGTGTTCATTTCTGTGTGTGTGCATGCTCGTGTGTGGGTAGGTATGTTTGGGTATGCATACATGTGTGCATATATGTGGTATGTGCGTGCATACTACTGCCCTCCACGGGGCTATAATTTTAGCCAAAGCCCGGCCTGCAATTAGCAGTTAGAGTCCAGGCCCGGCCCAGGCCCGCAAAAAATGTTCAAGCCCAGCCCGGCCCAGGCACACAAACTAGAATTTAGGCCCAGGCCCGACCCAGACTGTGAATGTTTGGCCCAGGCCCAACCTGCAAGTTTCAGGTCCATACCCGGCCCATACCCGCGGGCCAAAGATGGGTAAACCTGCGGCCCGCAAGCCCGCGGCCCGCAAGCCCGCTAAGTTTAGAGAAGACACACCTATAATCTTATAAGAAAGATGAAACACAAATAAACTGTAAAACAGACTTACAGACTTATTGTTTTATTAAATAAAAAATAATATATGAACACTGTATAATGTTTACTACTGAAATACTAATGTAAGTTGTTATTTAGTAGCATCTAGCTAGTAGCTAGTACTAACTACTACTATGTCACCCACTGGCACTGACACCCAGTGGCATTTCCAGCAGGCATGCAGTCACTAGCCTGAGACAGATCAGGTTCAGACATGTGAATTAGTACAAGTGTGAATGAATCAGTAATGGGGAAATTGTAGCCACTAAATAGTAGACACTAGTTCACACAATTGAAAAATACCAATTACCAACTGGGGTAGGTACTGGGTACTGGCACTACTAGGTAGTGGGCAGTGGCCAGTGGGCTGGTCATTCAGGCAAGCAATGTTTGGAGGGAAGACCTTGACAATAGAATGTCCACTGGTTGGGTCAAAGGGTGATAAGTTGATGGTTAATCATGGCTTGATTGCCTCTGCTAATATGTCTAAAGTAAACATTTGGGGCTGGCTGCTTCCAGCCAGGTGAACTTAAGTGGCCTGGTTTGGAGCCATTAGATCAAAATAGCTCTAAATATGTGGTTTACAGAGTCTATACGTCACGGATTAAGGGATAGGAAGTTAAGTTTGAGCTGAAGAAGAATGATGAGAAACATGCATTAACTGTGATGAAGCCAGTGAAACAAGTGCCACTACTCCAGGCAGTGACTTGGAAAGCCAGTACATGTTTAAAGAATTACAATACAAAAATATGGGCATGCGACTATGCATGTGTTTCATATGAAATATCTCTATTAAAAGAATGCACATTATTAAAATGATACTATAGGAAGTCCCATTGTTGAAAAAAGGTTAAACTGCATTCCAATGTGTAAAGCACTAGTGTCTTTCATAATTCCATGCAAGGTCTCAATTTGCAACTTTATAATACTAAAGAAATAATTTTAAGCATTCATTAACTGGAATTACAATTTATAATCAGTTTATATTAAGGATAAAATTAATAATCTGGGTTTTGTATGAATATTTTTTATTATGTCCAGCCCAGCCAAACCCAGCCCGGCACTCTCACACTAGGCCCTGGCCCAAGCCCGATGCGTTTACATTTTTTTCAGGCCCGGCCCGGGCCTGCAATATGTAGGCCCAGGCCCGGCCCGCAAAATTATGTAGAGGCCCACAGGCTGCGAGCCGGGCCAGATTTGGACCCAAAACCCAGCCCATGCAGGGTACTAGTGCACACATGTGTGTTTGAATGATTGATTAATGACATTATTTTTACATAGACAGTGTATTGAAAGACCACATACAGATCAAAACAATTATGATAATATTGAAGTTATGTTTTCATGATTTTAAAAAGTTGTGTAATTCAGTCATTAAAATGGATAGGATTGATTATTATCAAAGACGGAGTGAACTGGAGAAGGAACATTGCAGCTTTAAGGGCCACCAGACCCAAAGAATATATGTGCGATAAGGTAACATTAATACTGTCAGAGCTTCCGGGCACATTATGTCTACAAAATTATGAAGGATCATAATTGTATTTATTGTATAAAGTGATTAATATATTTTATGTAACAACAAATGTATGAAAGTTCAACATTTTGTAGGATCAAAAGGCGAGCAGTTTGACATCAAGTCTACAAATCTAACAATGTACCAGCCAATGATGTTTGTATTTGACATACTTCTGTATAACGACTGTGTCCTTTCAAACAAACCACTGAGAGAACGGTGCAAGGTCTTGAGCGATGTCTTTGTTGCCATTGAAGGACGCATTAAGGTGTCTGATATTAAAGAGGGCACAACAAAGTGAGTTTTATTCATTACTAGGATACATTAAATATCAACTATATGTCTAGCCATTCTTTAAATTATTAGATAGGCAGCAAACAAGAAGTTTTTAAGAATACTTATATTATTTTCCTCATTGATTTGTTTTTTAAGCAAACCACTTAAAAGTACCAATGTTAATTTGGATTTTTTGCATAATATATATTTATGTTATTGTTTGGACATTATTACCATTTCAGATCTGTATTTTTGTTGTTATAAAAATAAGCTGTAATATTAACAGTCAATGATAAATTGTTACTGAATTGGATATATTGATGTCATAGTCTTAATATTTTGCTAATCATCACAATGTCATGCCTATTTTACAAATGTTAGTCAACAATGTTTGCTATATCAGCTTATTCATATTCACACTTATCCTGGTATATTATTCAGCAACATCGGCTACAATGACAACATGTGGTCAGCATTTTCAATGAAGACGGGCGTAATAAAATAAAATATTAAATAAAAATTGATGATATTAACTATACTGTTGAATGGAGGGAATAAATTATCTACGGATTGTGTAGATTGTAGTAGTATAAATATATAAAACAAAATGGAGAAATATCTGATAAGGGCAAGCTATGCAGAGGAAGAATTGTTGAACTCTCTTGTCCACTTGCTGTCTGGAGTGTGTTACTTTGGACGGCCAGTATTGTTAAGCTGAAGTTGCTGCTGAACGCTGTAACTGGGGATGAAAGTAAAAATGCTTATTGCAAAACCTTAAGACAATTGTTTTTTTATAGCTTAGTTTGCCACTCTTTGCAGTGACCATTTAATTTTATGAAATATTGTGTGCACAGACAAGACTGCGTTGATGCACTGAACGAAGCCATTGACCTACGGGAAGAAGGCATCATGGTCAAGGACCCTGAAACACCCTATTGCCCCAATAAGCGCAAGGGTGGCTGGTATAAGATCAAGCCAGAGTACATCGGTGGTCTCATGGACGAGCTGGACGTTGTGGTTGTCGGGGGGTACTTCGGGGCAGGGGCGCGAGCAGGCATGATGTCACACTTCCTGTGTGCTGTGGCTGTTCCCCCCGAGAGTGGCCGGAGGCCAACACTGTTCCAATCATTCTGTAAGGTAGGTGTGCAATGGGCAACTGTGTAACTACATTAATAACCTTCATTATTTCTTGAATACAGATACAGAGCCTAGATTCTACTAATTCACTGTAACAGGCTAGAACTGACTAGAATCCTACATTAATCTATACCACCATGAAAAGAAACATTTTACATAAACTTTTTCATCACAGTAAACTTGCACAAAGCAACAACGGTGCAATCAACAAAATTATTATTGTCCCTGCTCAATACCGCAACTTCTCTTGTTGGCATAGGTTGGTTCTGGCTACTCTCGCCGAGAGCTGTTTGAATTCAACCGCAAGATGGCTGACCACTGGAACGTATTTGACAAGAAGAATCCTCCATCGTGGCTCCATCTAGCATCAGGTTTGAAACAGAGGCCAGAAGCATGGATCGAACCATCAAAATCCAGTATCCTCCAGGTAAGGTTTATATATATATATATATATATATATATATATATATATATATATATATATATATATATATATATATATATATATATATATATATATATATATATATATAATTATAACCTTTATTTATATAGTGCCGTATATCCGGATATAATATATGTTCAAAGACACTTAACACTTTATGCAATCAACAACGCAAGCCAGATGTAAAGATATGAAAAGGTTAAATGAATGAAGTTTATTAAGATTATGCCTAATGGCATATTATTCCGATTAAGAGCATGAAGTGTGGACCCTGTAACATATGCCAAGCCTATGGCTGAGCCTCATACAAAGCCGCCTGGACACAATGCTCCCAGAGCCCACACTTCGACATAGCAATACAGTACATGTAGTAATATTCCTACAACACAAGACAATTCATGGCATCGTCACCAGCACATTAAAACATTAACCCAACACTGACAATACTCTACACAATACCTATTTGCATATACTGCATCACTGGACTACGCTACTTGCTAAAATTCCTACTCTATATATTTTGTAACCTAAAAGGTGGGGCCATAACGCTGATTAGCAATAAACCATCCCAACATCGAGGATGGAAGGGAAGTCATCTTCCACTCTGCACCAAAACCCTACATGAACGGGCAGATAGCCAAATGAAAAGCCCAAAGTTCACTGGGAAAGCGTCATAGGAAAGGTGGTGACTTCACTTCCACCGGTAATGTACAAAATGTTACCAAACACAACACTACTAAACACATTAATGTAACCTTCAGCAACAGACAGTGGGGAGGAGGGTGGGTCGAAAAACTTGTTAAACCGAGAAGGCAGGTCTACTCTGCATGTATCAAACATTCGGAGTGAAGCTGCTTAATTTCAAACTGCGTCATTCGAATGACTGCTGCGTTCTGATTGGTTTAGCGGTGTCATGGGAGCGCTTAGTCAGTCATCCAGGTTTCTTTGCCTACCCTTAAATTAGCATGATAACCTATTGACCCTTAGGTGCCCTGCTCGCGCTGTTGCTAGCATAAAATCCTATATGCAACCGTGGTTGCATACTCTCAATTATACAATCAACAACGCAACCCAGATGTAAAGATATGAAAATGCCAAATGAATGACGTACACTAAACATACACTAAGCATACACTAAATATACACCAAACATACACTAAATACACAGATTTTGAGCCTTATCCTGCTGATTGCACAGTTCAAAGTCAATAAAATAATATGAATGGTTTAGACGGTGAATATTGCTAACTGTAATTGATCTATTTTTTACTTGGGCAACAGATGGTTAAGTTATATAACGTTCATTTTATAGTAAGTTCTTCCTAAATCTCCATGCCAAGTGAGATTTCCTGACATCAGCATATATAACTAAGAGGATTAGGTAATGCATGCGCTCTGATGATAATGTATTCCATTAGGCACGGAATCCCTGTTGTTTAAAAATATGCTCTGTCAGCATTACCACCATGTAAATTCTCTAAATTCTCTCATCTTCAAAGACACACAGTGAAATTCAATGGATAAAGCATGTTAAATTCTACACAATTCTGCTTAGATAAAAGCAGCAGAAATCGTCGACAGTGACCAGTATAAGACTGGTTGTACGCTTCGCTTCCCTCGTGTCGAGAAGATCCGAGATGACAAGCCGTGGTTCGATTGCATGACCACGCAGGACATCGAGGATCTCTGGCAGGTATGTGTGGCAGTTCACAAACTTTAGCAAAATGAAAGAACTAATAGAATCCCATCCCTTATGAATTGTTTTCTTATGAATGCACAATTTGTTATATGTTACGCTGTGCTATTTAGAATGTTGTTATGTTTGTTATAGGGAAGTTTTCGATGCTGTTTAAGCACTGTGTGCACCATATATAATACACAAGTGCACTACTACACATTAATTAATTGGCACAGTGGCATGATGGTATCAGAACATCTTACATCTGGTGTCTAGCAAACACTGTATATGTCAAGGGAAGTAAAATATTCCTCACAGAGAAGTAAATGATGAATTTACCTTTTCTAGTCACCTTTAACAAAACCTGATGTGGAGTCTCTGTCTAACACTGATTTGACTGACTTTCAGAAATCTTCAGGGAAGTTGGCTGGCAGGTATGCAGAGGTGGATGAAGATGAAGACACTGGACCGGTCAAGAAGCGAAGAATGACCACAGCAAGACATGTCAGGCCAACAGTGATGGCACAGTTCAAGGCTACCGACGTGTCTGGAGTCACTCAGGTCAGTTGATGTGTTACCTGTCAGTTTGTGACATGTCACCTGCCAGTATATGATATGTCACTTGTCAGCATATGGCATGTCACATGTCGGTGTATGACATGTCTCATGTTAGTGTATGATATGTCACTGTATGAAATGTCACCTGTCACTGTATGACATGTCACCTGTCACTGTATGACATGTCACCTGTCAGTGTGTGGCATATCACCTGTCGGTGTACGACATGTCACCTGTCGGTGTATGGCATGTCACCTGTTGGTGTATGACATGTCACCTGTCGGTGTATGAAAAGTCACCAGTCAGTGTATGACATGGCCCTTATTGGTATATGACATGTCACCTGTCTGTGCATCACATGTCGGTGTATGACATGTCACATGTTAGTGTATGATATGTCACTGTATGAAATGTCACCTGTCACTGTATGACATGTCACCTGTCAGTGTGTGGCATATCACCTGTCGGTGTACGACATGTCACCTGTCGGTGTATGGCATGTCACCTGTTGGTGTATGACATGTCACCTGTCGGTGTATGACAAGTCACCAGTCAGTATATGACATGGCCCTTATTGGTATATGACATGTCACCTGTCTGTGCATCACATGTCGGTGTATGACATGTCACATGTTAGTGTATGATATGTCACTGTATGAAATGTCACCTGTCACTGTATGACATGTCACCTGTCACTGTATGACATGTCACCTGTCAGTGTGTGGCATATCACCTGTCGGTGTACGACATGTCACCTGTCGGTGTATGGCATGTCACCTGTTGGTGTATGACATGTCACCTGTCAGTGTATGACAAGTCACCAGTCAGTGTATGACATGGCCCTTATTGGTATATGACATGTCACCTGTCTGTGCATCACATGTCACCTGTCAATGTATGACATGTCAGTGGCAGTGTGTGATTGTAACTTTGTCTGTCATACTATAAGTACATATGTTCCATTATGTTATACAGAACTATTTGTTTATAATTTAGTTATGACAGAATGTTAATTGTTCTAGCTGCTTGTTTGTTTCTTAGGATGTTTGACTGGATATACTACTATATGTTTTTATGTCATCTTTGTTACGGCTGCTTCTGTTTTTTTCTGGGTATTTTTTTCAATGTAGAATTATCTCACATTATTCCTTACTGTAAAATGGTCAACTTGGTTTAATGTGGGACCTGTAATAGTCTAATGTATAAGTTTGTGGTATGACTGTTTACTTACAAGCCAGCATCATATATATATATATATATATATATATATATATATATATATATATATATATATATATATATATATACATATATATGTATATATATACATATATACATATAATATATATATATATATATATATATATATATATATATATATATATATATATATATATCTTAGTCAGTTTGAATTCAGTAATCTAGTTATTGAATTTCAGGTGTCCGAAATGTTGTCCAACAAAGAGGTCTGCATCATAAATGGTCCAACAGACCACCCAAAATCAACACTAGAGAAACTCATTGCAGAGCATGGTGGAGTGGTTGTCCAGAATCCAGGTCAGTGACTTTAAAGGGAATAACACAATGATTGCTTGCAATCATATTACATTACATCTTGTAGTATATTTCCATTTCCACAACACCGAAACTTTCATTAGAATTCCATTAATTAATAATTCCAAATAATACTCTGTTCTGTCGGCATGCCACGATTGTGCATATTTTTCCCACGCTTAACGGCAAGCTTTGACATGACGTCGTCAATGATGACAAGGAAGTGGTACCAGGTACAATTAATTCTTTCATTCACCTTATCGTTAACAGTAACAGTGGTTGTTTAGAACCGAGCATCAAAATGGTTTATTGTGCAGCATTTGATTGTAATGTAAACAGTATTAAGAATAAAGTAACCTGTAGTTGGTTTAAGTTCCCTATGGAACCAACTTTAAAAAAGCAAACATCAAGCCGATGAAGCACAGCCGGCTTTGCTCACTTCAAGAAAACTTGTTTCAACTGCGATGTGGACCACAGAAGGTGGCATTTGTATGCATACAACTAGTATTAGACAAAACTGACACCAGCCAATGTTGGCAGTGTCAACATCTGACTGGATAAGAAAAATCTCCAAAATCAAGTTTTCAATAAATATTTGAGAAATATTTTTAAAGTGGATCCCTTTCCAAAGAGGAAGGTTCATTTCATCAAGTATTCCAGTCAGCTGAGTGCTGACAGACAAACAGACAGACAGATGGATGGATTAAATGACTGAGACCAACCGAACGATTGAACGGATGGACGGATGGACTACTGATGACCAGTGGACCAACCAATAGACAGACATACCGACTGACCGATCAACTGACCTATACACAGTTGGTTTCATAATATGATTAACTTTTACACAGGTGAGGAGACATTCTGTGTGCTTGCTGACAAGGTGAATCTGAAAGTTAGGAACATCGTCACCAAGGGCGTCTACGATGTGGTCAAGGTGCAGTGGTTCCTGCACTGTCTGGACCAAGGATGTCTCTTGCCGTGGTAAATATATCATCATCTATTAATATACAAGCTAAGTGAAGTGTAAAACATTGGTTGGTGAATTGTACATTATTTCCTGTGTGTGTTGTCAAACAGTGAATCTGGTCCTGAAGCAGTTTTATGTCCTTCAATGACTGAGCTAACTTAAGATTTTTGGCTGTGTGCTAATTTTCTGTTATATTTAACCTAGTTGAAAACACACCAGTAATCTGGCCTAACTTTGAATTCTTTGATCGGCGCCACACATGACATTTTTCAGCCATGGCCAGCCGAAAAATAACCAAAGGGTATATTTAATAACTGCCTAACATTATAATTATACATATGAAAAAAATGTAACAGAACATTTTAATCAATCATAAAAAATTAAGATTATTCAGAAACAACTAAACTTGTGTCATCTAAGCAGTTGTTGTCCTTCACAGGATTCCTTCAGATATGATTCATGAATCATCAAAAACAGCTGCACAGTTTGCACTGGACTATGATCGCCATGGTGATAGTTACTATGACGATGCCACTGTGGAGAGTTTGAAGAAAGTCTTTCAGAAGATACAAGAGGAGGTAATGAGGAAGGTTCTGTTGTAGAGTTTGGCCTTAATGTCTTGGATGACGCTGTTACTGGCCGAAAACAAGCTATTTTTAATGTGTTGTGAGGGACATATTTCAGCATTTTAAGGAAAGGTAAGGCTTGATTTTCACTGTCCTAAATTAAATGTTTGTTGTAAACGGTTATATTTATCCATTGACACCCTGTACCATTAGTAAACCAATGAAAAAGAAAACCAGGCAGACCAAAAATAGTTGGAGGAGGTGAGTAGTTGATGAGACCAAGAAATAGTTGGAGGAGATGAGTAGCCAATGAGACCAAGAAATAGTTGGAGGAGGTGAGTAGTTGATGAGACCAAGAAATAGTTGGAGGAGGTGAGTAGCCAATGAGACCAAGAAATAGTTGGAGGAGGTGAGTAGCCAACGAGACCAAGAAATAGTTGGAGGAGGTGAGTAGCCAACGAGACCAAGAAATAGTTGGAGGAGGTGAGTAGCCAACGAGACCAAGAAATAGTTGGAGGAGGTGAGTAGCCAACGAGACCAAGAAATAATTGGAGGAGGTGAGTAGCCAACGAGACAAAGAAGCCTGGAACCACCTGGAGAGAAATGACGAAAGCTGCAAACAATAGAGTGCATTGGAGAAGTAGTGTTTCGTCCCTATGTGCTACCTTCAGCGAACACGATTAATTCAGTTCATTCACCATGAGTAAAAAGCCCAACACTGAAAACACTCAACATAATTGCAATTTTCGGTCAACTGGTTATTTCGTAATTTCTTTTTAAAACATGAAAACCAGTGTTGTAATTAGTAAATCCCATTATAACATATTCTAACACGACACTGTGTTGACATTTCATCGCAAATACAAACGTATATCTGCCATTTCAAGCCACTTGATGATGAATAAGTTCCTTTCTTTGACGTCTCAAGATACTTGTTACCTCTCTGGGTATGTGTGAAATCTCTCGGCCTTCATCGGCGGACTCTCAAGACAGATAAAAACAAGTTTCTTGAGCAGTAAAGCAATTTCAAATTTAACATTCCAAGAGAACAGAATGACAACTCATTCAAGGAAATTCCTTTATTATATAAAAAAGCTGTTGGTACAGCTTGTCCTATCATATCATAGCTTGTCCTATCATATCATAGGCTTTTCAATATATTTAAACATTTTAATCAGTCATATGCAAATAAATAGTTTTGTGTGTGAGGAAACTGTTATCTTGCTCCAACTTTGTGAAGCCATTGGCATTGTTTCATGTGATTTGTTTTTCCTAATTTCATCATACATCAAAGATATCAACACTTTACAGGGACTGTTAGTATAGCAAGTTTGTGTTTACCAAATTTCAGGATACACAACGTTATCGCAGAAATATCGATCTGTGCCTTGGTACTTGGTGCTGCCGGTCAATATCTTGATGGCTTCTTTGCAACTCTAAAAATTGCGACATAACACTGGCAATTATAGTAATGTGTAGCGATTCCTTGTCCTTGTGTGACATAACTTGGGACAATTGAAGAAAATACGCATGACGTTGTCAACAATTGTATGTAATTGTTTGTGTAGCATTACAGACAATTGTACATAATAACTACAAAGGGTAATTCGATTGTTTGTAGAAAGGGTAAAAGCGGGGGGAATTTAAAAAAACATAAAACAGACGACACAACCGTGGGGTCGTAGGTGAACCCTGAATGTTTGGCACCCAAGATGCAAAACACTAGGAGTAGCATAACATACATACATACAGACAGACACTTACTCGATTATAATAAGATTATTTGCCGCAGGGAAATGCAAAGTCTGCAACATCTGAAGATATTGCCGAATTTGAGATGGAGTATTACCCCCATGACTCAACTTATGGCCTGTTCCGTCTATGCCGGTTCGTATGTCAAATCAATCAATGTGTGTTTGTCGACATAAAGTAAAACTACGTAATTTTGTTGATACCGTTTTCTTGCTGGTTGGTAGAGTCTTCCTTGATTAATTGATGTGATGCAAATAATCATGTCATGCTTCCAAATTGGCAGATGTGTCATCCATTTATCATTTCAATGCAAGTATTAGGGAATTGATAATTTATTTTCAAACCTGCCAAAATAAACAAAATAATAATAAACAGCAGTATTCTAGAGTTGGTTAGAGTATTAGTTTTATAGTGTTTGTTTTAGAATGTTTGAGTGTGTAAACATGTTTAGAGGTGTATATTTCAATTGAATAATAAATTTAATGAGTTTTTCGTTATTTTTAGAAGATTTTAATACAAAAACTAAAGCTGCATTGCCGCTGAATCATGTGACCATGTCCTATTTCAGGGTGTACCTCGACTGTAACATTCTCATTGGCGATTCAACCACACACATCAAAAACAGTCCTCTGGAGCTCGTTGCGCTGGAACTGCGTCTCTATGGAGCGAAACTGTCCGACACACTGACACAGCAGGTGTCACACGTCATCGTCAATGGCAGGTCAGTGTTCACTTTTATATCATCAGTGTTTTGGTTGATTAGTTAAATCTTCTGTTGCTTCAACATGATTGTTATCATAATCCATCAACTCTGTTGTTTGGATTACCTTTATTTTGTGCAGTATTTATCATTTGTGTGCCCTAGAGTTCACACCTTTGTGTCTAAAGATAAGATGTTTACAGATTTATTCTTCAGATGTTGGCAATTCTGTGAAAGAAACATGCATGGACAACTGGACACACATACACATGCAAGCACATGCACACTTATGCTTGCACATACACAAAGACACACAGACATGCACACAAGCACACAGACACATATACACACATGCACGCACACACGCATCCTCCTTGTGCATGCACTATTTAAAGGCTCACTGAAATTATTTCAGTTTTATGTTGGCCGCATCAGGTTTTAAATTGAATTTATGAAATTATCCACTAAACAAAAGCAGTCAGTTGCTGATGGACACATTTAAGGGCTGATCTATAACATGTTTTATCCGATCTTCCCTCAAACGACTATCCCGTTGGTGGCTTCACAGGGCAACCATTATTTCCATCTTATTTTCTGCCTGACCTTCTGTGTACAGACACCAGCACAGGTTGCTCTAGTCTTCATCCTCTACAAGCCCATGCACTCACAACTTGTCCTGCGGTGTACAGACACCAGCACAGGTTGCTCTAGTCTTCATCCTCTACAAGCCCATGCACTCACAACTTGTCCTGCGGTGTACAGACACCAGCACAGGTAGCTCTAGTCTTCATCCTCTACAAGCCCATGCACTCACAACTTGTCCTGCGGTGTACAGACACCAGCACAGGTTGCTCTAGTCTTCATCCTCTACAAGCCCATGCACTCACAACTTGTCCTGCGGTGTACAGTGTACAGTGTACAATATGGATTTCACATATGTAATACATAATTTTGAGAGATATACAGACATATCTCAATTTTTATGCAAATTTGTTTAAAATGGAAAAATTGTAATAAAGTACCATGCTTTCTTGTGATCATCACAAGTATAAAATACAATGAGAAACTTATATCGGTTGAAGGACAAATATTTTTGATATGAGACATATTTCCAGCGAAATCTAGCAGATTTTTTTTGGTGTAAGTATATTTTGTCTATATACGGAATCTCAAGTAAAAAATATGGATTTCAACCAAACAAACATGGCAGGTCTGGGTGGGAGCAGCAGCAGTCTCTCACAGGGTGGAGACCCTCATTTCTCCAGTTTGCCCTGTATCATTTCTACATTGTAAAGTAACAAGATCCAAGAAGTCTAACCACCATCTCTGTGTGTGTCTCTTTGCAGGGATCTACAGAGGGTGTGTTCCCTGAGGGAAGAGAACCGCAGACGAGGGAAGAAGTTCCACATCGTCACGGAACAGTGGGTTTACGACTGCATTAAAGATGGGAAACAGCTGGGAGAGAGGGGCTACGATCCCGAGTCCCACTGACCACTGTACTCTCCAAGTCAAGGTGACTATTTTTGGAGAGAAAGAAGGGAAACAGTTAGGAGAGATGGGCTATGTTGCTGAGTCCCACTGACTGTCTTGATAGTGGTGGGACAGAGTAGATATACCATCTACACTAATAGGGTCCAGCAAATTCTACACAAGTGTTTTTTAAGCTGAACAAGTGGTTTTCATAATATTCACGATGAAATAATACTGTATTTGTAGATTACAAGCTACAGTTTGATTGTGTCTTTGAAGAACTGCTCAGTGTTATGCATATCCATGAAGTGTTTCCTATAAGATACAGCTGATAAAATATATTATACATTTTATGGTATCATCAATTAAATTAAATTTGTGTGATAAATATCTGATGAAATTCTTATGAATAGTAATATTTAATTTTTTATGAATTGTCATTTATTCTGACCACAGTATTCATTTTTTATCAATGGAACTGTTTTTCCTGTATTTCTTATCTCTTTTTACTGAAGCTGTCATCTTGTGTGAAAAATGGCATTATAATATCTTTAGTATGTGTTATCGCTTTGTCAAAATTAATTCTTTCAAATAAATCGTTTCATCCATGTATTGCCAATTGCTGTGCAACTTATCAATGAAATATTTATGTATAAATTATGTACAAACTAAAATTTATTCCATCAACAATAGTGATGAACAATTGGATATATTTATTATCTACTTTTTGTTGTATTGTTCTCTGAACACTGCGTAGTACAGCATAATATAAACATTTTGTGTGTATTTCCTCTGAAAGCATGTTCACCACAAGTTCACAATATTTTCTCTGAAAGATTATCTAATATAGAACATTGGGCTGTGTTTTTGTGTAATATCGAATGTCATACAATCTGTCATACAGACAGTCATACGATTTGTCATACAAATCTGTATCTATTTTGTTTTCATCCAGCGTTGTGCTACACAAGACTTCATTTCCTATTAGCGACTGGTGCATAATTTATGTTCAGTACATCCAAGCTACCAGTAGTAATTTTTTTATTCGAATTTAGCTGAAATGCTGTCAAAAAACTACTAGCATGCATATTTTTCACAATAATTCCACAAATTGTTGTAAACAAAATTATTCATCTTAATGAAATCATTTCTGTGTTTGCCCAAAAACCTATATACCCACAATCACTTGGGAATAGTATGAATTTTAGCAGTCCTTGTTTTGTGGTATTTCTTGTAAATGTGTGATTCAGTTTATTTCAATATACCAGCATTTTAGTTTAAGTATACAAAGTAAGCAATCCTTCATAACACAACAAACCCTGACAGTTTTTGCTGGATCACGCTGTAGGATGCATGGACAAACACAAACTTCATCAAAGGATGTATTTTACCCAAAGATATTTTTACACCATCATTGAAAACTTATATTCATTGTTTCTCTCACCCATATCAGAATGTTATATAGATTATATTGGTGTTTTGCTAGTAAATTGTTGCTTTATGGATTATCACTGGATGGACACTGAGATGGCGTCACTTCATTATGACTTGTCTATTCAAATATGATCCAACTTGCATTGCTGTGATGTCCCTTAACTGAATGGATACATTGGCAATTGAACACGCACACAGTTCCACTGTTCTTCCTTCGCCATTCCGTGTGATGACTGTACACCAAGGTGATGACTGTAGGGGAGATGGGTGCACTGGGACATTTTTTACATTAAAAAAATCGTTATTAGTAAAGATACAAGAAAATGACTGATATTGAATTCTTTTGTAAATTCACACTTTTATCAAGCAACAATTTTGTCCCAATGTACCTCATCATTGGGGTGCATTGGGACAGCTACTGTGGCGCATTGAAATACTAGGCAGAAATATCCAGCTTGATTGAATTTACATGTAGCAAGCATCACATTTGTATACAATAATTACTAGAGCGTCACATTCAACATAATCCACTTCAAAGCACATGCCGAGCTATAATTTGGGACTATAATCATACTTATTTAGGAAAACAGTAGCCTACAATGAACTGATGCTGGCTAACTAGAAATACTTACCCAAACCTAGATCAAGAATGCACTGTTTCAATGTGCACATGAACTTATGTACAGCAAACATCGCATTTGGATACACTAATTACTAAAGCCCCACATTCAATACAATCAACTTCAAAGCACATTCCATGCCATAATTTGGGGGCAATACCATCACATTTATTTAATCAGCCACTAGCCTAATTGGCTTTGGTAGTTTCAGAATGATGTCCTCAAAGTCAGTTTCATCAATATCTTCCTTTTCTGGGATGACAAACAGAGCACCCTTCATCTTAGTAGACTGACAAACAAGAAACTTGACCTCCAAGATATCATCCTCATTCAGCGCTTGCAAGACCTCATCGATGAAGTGAGAAATTGCCCTTTTAGATGAATACTTTGCAAAGACGAAGTCACCGTTCTTCTCATCTTCCTTCAGTGGTTTCTGTTTGTCTTCTTCAAAGTCACTTTCAAATGATTCTTCATAATCATCTGAATCATCAAAAGTGCGAATGGCAGCTATTTCCTAGTCATCAGATGTATCACTACCTGACAAAGCTGTTGTCTTCTTTGACCTCTTTGTCTTGGGTTTATCAACAACTGGCTTGGACTTCTTTGTTTTCCTATTTTCCCTCTGCCTTATTCTTCTACGAACTGTTGTTTCACAGGAGTATCTGTAAGAATTAGTGTCTTACATTTCTTTTGACTTGTCTTCTTCCTAGCTCCAGCCTTCGCGTAGGGCTTCACAGTCTCAGGTGAAAACCGCTCTTGTGTGGAAGATCTAGTAAAACTCTCGCCATTTTTCACAATGCCCTCCATGTGCATACTGCATACCACATGCTTAAAATCAAAATAATTCTAATGTATACATTAGAAATGAGTCATCTAAGATATTAAAGTATGCCTTAGTTCAACTTGATTTATCTGCATTGTTACAGCTGTCTGTTTCACTAAGTGGTAAAATACAAACAGATGCAACTCGTAGTATGAAAATGTTTGCCTAACTACCTGTAAATCATAATTATACTTACACGTCTTGCTCAGTGGTACTTTTGTTATAAAATCAAGATGGCTGTCTTGGTGAACACCCACTTTGTTACTGATGACATCACTTGGGATTTCCTGCACGAAATATAGCTATTAGAGGAGGTGTCCCAATACACCCCATGTCCCAATGCACCCCAGTCTCCCCTACACCAGTGTGATGACTGTACACCAATGGGATGACTACACCAGTGTGATGACTGTACACCAATGGGATGACTACACCAGTGTGATGACTGTACACCAGTGTGATGACTGTACACCAGTGTGATGACTACACCAGTGTGATGACTGTACACCAGTGTGATGACTACACCAGTGTGATGACTGTACACCAGTGTGATGACTGTACACCAGTGTGATGACTGTACACCAGTGTGATGACTACACCAGTGTGATGATTACACCAGTGTGATGACTGTACACTAGTGTGATGACTACACCAATGGGATGACTACACCAGTGTGATGATTATACCAGTGTGATGACTGTACACCAGTGTGATGACTGTACACAAGTGTGATGACTGTACACCAGTGTGATGACTACACCAGTGTGATGACTGTACACCAGTGTGATGACTACACCAGTGTGATGACTGTACACCAGTGTGATGACTGTACACCAGTGTGATGACTGTACACCAGTGTGATGACTACACCAGTGTGATGACTGTACACCAGTGTGATGACTACACCAGTGTGATGACTACACCAGTGTGATGACTACACCAGTGTGATGACTGTACACCAGTGTGATGACTGTACACCAGTGTGATGACTACACCAGTGTGATGACTGTACACCAGTGTGATGACTGTACACCAGTGTGATGACTGTACACCAGTGTGATGACTGTACACCAGTGTGATGACTACACCAGTGTGATGACTTACACCAGTGTGATGACTGTACACCAGTGTGATGACTACACCAATGGGATGACTACACCAGTGTGATGACTGTACACCAGTGTGATGACTGTACACAAGTGTGATGACTGTACACCAGTGTGATGACTGTACACCAGTGTGATGACTGTACACCAGTGTGATGACTACACCAGTGTGATGACTGTACACCAGTGTGATGACTGTACACCAGTGTGATGACTGTACACCAGTGTGATGACTGTACACCAGTGTGATGACTGTACACCAGTGTGATGACTACACCAGTGTGATGACTACACCAGTGTGATGACTGTACACCAGTGTGATGACTGTACACCAGTGTGATGACTGTACACCAGTGTGATGACTACACCAGTGTGATGACTACACCAGTGTGATGACTGTACACCAATGTGATGACTACACCAGTGTGATGACTGTACACCAGTGTGATGACTGTACACAAGTGTGATGACTGTACACCAGTGTGATGACTGTATACCAGTGTGATGACTGTATACCAGTGTGATGACTGTACACCAGTGTGATGACTGTATACCAGTGTGATGACTGTACACCAGTGTGATGACTACACCAGTGTGATGACTGTACACCAGTGTGATGACTGTACACCAGTGTGATGACTGTACACCAGTGTGATGACTGTACACCAGTGTGATGACTGTACACCAGTGTGATGACTACACCAGTGTGATGACTGTACACCAGTGTGATGACTGTACACCAGTGTGATGACTGTACACCAGTGTGATGACTGTACACCAGTGTGATGACTGTACACCAGTGTGATGACTGTACACCAGTGTGATGACTGTACACCAGTGTGATGACTGTACACCAGTGTGATGACTACACCAGTGTGATGACTGTACACCAGTGTGATGACTGTATACCAGTGTGATGACTGTATACCAGTGTGATGACTGTACACCAGTGTGATGACTGTATACCAGTGTGATGACTACACCAGTGTGATGACTGTACACCAGTGTGATGACTGTACACCAGTGTGATGACTGTATACCAGTGTGATGACTGTACACCAGTGTGATGACTACACCAGTGTGATGACTGTACACCAGTGTGATGACTGTATACCAGTGTGATGACTGTACACCAGTGTGATGACTGTACACCAGTGTGATGACTACACCAGTGTGATGACTGTACACCAGTGTGATGACTACACCAGTGTGATGACTGTACACCAGTGTGATGACTACACCAGTGTGATGATTACACCAGTGTGATGACTGTACACAAGTGTGATGACTGTACACCAGTGTGATGACTACACCAGTGTGATGACTACACCAAAATGAGATGCTTTATGGAAGATGACACGATTTTGTGAACATTGAACCTCTGTTGCCTTCTTGTCTTAATTTCTTGCCATCTGGTGCGAAACAGAGTTGTTTAAGTCCAGGACATCTTGCTTCATAAAAAAGTGCTATTATGCATTCAAATATACAACAAAACAATGATGCCAGTATATACAAATCGCCATATATATGCACCACTCTGCGTGTATCATTTCATTTATTATTTTAGTTTATATATATACACAGTATATATATATATATTATAATATTTATAAATCCATCCATAACTTCAACAGTGCTGATATTCTAATGAGGGTTCAAGCATATTCATCAATAAAGTGTAGCTTATCTCTGGTAGATTAGGTTCCAAACATGAAATGTAAACATTTTAGGTTCCAAACATGAAACAAACATTTTAGGTTCCAAACATAAAACGTAAACATTTTAGGTTCCAAACATGAAATGTAAACATTTAGGTTCCAAACATGAAACGTAAACATTTTAGGTTCCAAACATGAAACGTAAACATTTTAGGTACCAAACATGAAACAAGCATTTTAGGTTCCAAACATGAAACGTAAATAATTTAGGTTCCAAACATGAAACAAACATTTTAGGTTCCAAACATGAAACGTAAACATTTTATCACGTCACATAGAAACATGAAAATCCACAGGAGACGGTGGTGCAGATTTGAAGAAATACAACAGTACACGTATGTGAAGTGTCATTCTTTACCTGTCCCAGCAGTTACTCGGCTGATGTCCAACTATTATTCAGCTGATGTGTTCCTGATGTTATTTGAGTAATGTGTTCCAACAGTTTTTTTGTTGATGTGTCCCTAATGTTATTTGAGTGATGTGTTCCAACTGTTATTTGATTTATGTGTTCCAGCTGTTATTCAGCTGATGTGTCTTAACATTATTTGAGTGATGTCAGTTATTTGAGTGATGTCAGTTATTTGAGTGATGTCAGTTATTTGGCCAATGTATGCCAACAAGGCAAGTGGCCTTCAACAGCTCCCAGTCTAGAGCAATTGGCCACTGTGATTAGCCAGCGACCAGTCTTAGTTTGTCTCGTGGATTATGATACAGCATGAGGGTGGACAAATTCACAAAGGGGTCAAATGTTTTTGTTGTATCCCATTTTAAATCCCATATAAATTTTTTATTACCATTTTCCAAAAAAAATTTATATTTATTATTTTATTTATTGTAATAATATGCAGAACAAATATAGTTTGGCTTCTATTCTACTATGCACCATAAAACATTTTTTGAGCATGTGCTCTTGAAGTATTTGCTGTTATCTCTGCATCATAGCAAAAGATGCACTGGTTACGTAGTAGCTTGTACTAGACACTTGACTCGACTTAAAACCGTACAGTCTTGAAATTTTCACAAGCATTATAAATTCACAAGTTAATGTCTTGGCATTTATCAACACATCCTAAATATTACAATGGGGGGAATTTCAACACGTATTTCTTATCTAGTATTTAATGTTTGTATGTAAGTATGTAATGAACCGTAATATTTTAATACACTGTACCATGCTTATTTCTAATTTTTGAACTGTTTCATAATAATTGTCGTGGTCAGATTGTTTTTGCAGATTTGGACTTGTCCCTTCAGAAATGCAGATAATATAAAGGCAATGAAGATAATAGAAAGGCTATCAAGATAATATAAATCTTATCAAGATAATATTTTCATATTTTTGAACCTATGTAGCCAGTACGTAACCAGTGCAACTAGTTAACAAGCCATTAGCTTTGTCCAGCACTTCCCGTAGGTCTTGTTACGGCATTGCAGTTGCAATGTCTGCCCCGTGCACATCCAAAGGCAGCACCAATTATGATTCCAACCAAGCCACACAATGTCTGTGACCATCCCATGATATCTGTTGGTAGCAATACCAACTCTCCACACTGCATGTTCCGTTGTTATTCAGCACTTGGATCCTCCATGATACTTGTTGTTTGCGCTGCATATTCAGTTCCCATGAGTCCGCGCCAGAGCAGTGTGAACTGTTGCACTGTTTCCTTCAGTCGTCTTTTGTTCACGCGTTCCCTGCGAACGTAATGACAGAGACCTGTTGACAATCACTTCACTCCTGGCCTGCTAATCACAATTCTCAATTCCACTTTTTCTAGAGACAAGGAGGTTCAGAGGAGACAAAATTGATGTTTTTAAGATATTGAATGGGTATGAAAATATTGATAGAAATATTTTTTTGCCTCACTCAAGAAAGATAGTACAACTAGGGGACATGAGGTAACATTAGTAACGGATCAGTGTAGATTGGCTATCAGGAAGTTCTCACAGAGGACAATAAATTAATGGACACATTATCTACAGATTGTGTAAATGCCAGCAGCATGAATATGTTGACAATGTTGACACATATCTCAGGAGGGTGGGTTACATGTAGATGAAAAAATGTTGGACTCTCAACAAGCCAATGGCTTCCTTGCCCACTTGCCATCTGGGCCTTTGCCTTGGATGACAATCTTGTTAAGTCTTATTAAATTCTTTTGGAAGCAAGAAAGTGAATAAAAAAAATAAAGGGACCATCAGAACATATTATTCATCTTGTTATTATTTGCTAAAATTTGTAAAGCATCATATATCCAGGGCCAGCCCATTCGTAGGCACATATAGTGATTGTAAAACAAACGTGCCATGACATATATTATAGTTAAAATTATATATTTTAAAAATAAATAGAGTATAAGATTAATATTAAAAAATTAAAGTAAGACACATTCATAAAAAGTATTCTCATTCACAGTTGGCGTATTCCCCAGTGGAGGTGGGCAGCTTAACAAGACGATTTTTTAAGGAAATTCTTGATTGATCTTTGTCAGTTTGTGTCTTAATACAAAAATCAGTGTCTTAATAAAAGAAAGATATTACATCTCACCATCATATCTGTATGATAAAATTTTCTTTAAATTACTTTAGATTTTATTAAGACCTTGTTTAAATAACTTACATTCAGTACTTATATTGTACTTGCACTAAGTACTTATATTCAGTACTTATATCCTGTACTTATGTTAAGTACTTATGTCCAGTATTTTCACATAACATGAATCATATGTATAGAGCACAAGGTCACACCTACTTTAGTACCCTCCTAGCGAACTGTTCCTTCTCTTCCCTTGTGGCCTTGGGAGAGGGAAATCCGTCCTGGTTGACCACTTCATTCATCCACCTGGCCATTGACTCGAGGTGCCACTTGTTGAGTGCCCAGAACACGTCAGCCATCGAGTCGATGACGGCCCTCGGTGACTCGCCTCCGACAGCCTGCATCAGACACATCACAGTAATAATGATGTGCGTCAAATCAAAAGAAGGTTAGGCAATCTCGAAATCTATATACAATGACAGAGTTGTCATGAAATGGATGAATCTGCTGGGCAGCTAACAAATAAGTCTTCAGAAGATGGCAAAATGTTATTGTTTGCTACTGACGTGACCTTAATTGGGAGTGAATTCCAAACAACGATGCCTGCTGTCATATGTTGGGTATACATACAAGTTCTCTGCAGTGTGCTTGGATTAACTACTTTACAGTCATAAGACATTGGGAGATAAAATGGAGTCTGTGAAATCAAAAAACTCCACTTTTGGGGCGAATGCATGAGTTTTATTGTGAGATTTTGGACGACCAAGAGTAAGTCCAGGGTAAATAAGATAACAAGGAACCTATACATGCTTTACAATATGTAATCTGAAACAACTGGAAGCCCCTAGAGCACAACAAAGTCAGTACAATGGGTCCACCATCTATGTAGCCAAAGCTAACCCATATTTGAGTTGTGGGAAATTATTTACCCTCATCAGTCTCTCTATTAGACTCAGTCCGTGTCTTGCGATGACGTCCTTCGCCGCTGGTAACTTGTCACTTCCGTGAATCAGCTCACTCTGGACAATGCAGACATCAGTTGTCATTAGAAGCACCTCCAAGACATGCCCATCTTGGTGACATGGTCATTCAAAGTTCTTCCAAGTATCACTGATATTTTCACTGGCATTTATCAAGACAATTGATAGTGGTATTGACATTAACACAGTAATATTGATGAACGGTGATTACATCACTACATTGATAAGACTGGACATTATTTTATGACACGGGGGTAAACAAATTCACAGGTGTCCCATATATTTTGCCTACATCACATAGGGGTCAATGTACACATGTTATGTACATAACATGTGGGTCAAAGATATTTTGGGTACTACTCTGGAACACCTATGTTTAACCTTTAATTGGGTCATAAATTCAGTATGTACTTTACGAACATTGTTACTTATTTGTGTGAAATGCAAAATTTGAACAAAGTTATTCTGTTTCACACTCTCCACTATCTCTATGCACTTCTCTGAACTCTCTGTCTATGTTTCTCTATGGATAGACAGAATATTACCCTGGTCAGTACGAACATTATCTTGTCAATACCTTTGTTGGGGAAACTACCAACACAAACAGTTGAACAAAATCTTACTTAGAATCTTCACAATATATCCATGAGTGGGTTTCAAGACAACCAGATGTTAAACTTACAAGAAACTGACAAGATGCTTTCACCGTGGGACTTTCGTTCATGCCGAGACCAACAACTCCTGCAACAAAGTGATAAGATACACAGAGTTGTACGACAAAAACCTGCAACATCTGACAACTGTGACACCAAGTCTTATGACTGAACATGTACAACATTGTCAGTTAGTTCTCATATGCAGTGGATATTACCAATGATTGAGCATTCAATCTAGTGCCTACTAGAAGATCATGTCTTAACAAAACAGCAACAGTTTCAAAAATAAGTGTGTAAATTGTTCCATCTGTACTTGCTTTGAAGGCATATTCCACAATTTTGTCCTGTTGTACAGAGTTACTTTCAGGGTAAGACCTCTAACTGAAATATTATGGGTATCTCTTCTTATTAATGACACCATGCAATACCATGTAGATTGTGTAAATGCTAGCAGCGTGAATGTTTAAAAACAAAACTGACAAATATTTCAAAAGGGTGGGTTACACAGATGGAAAATTGCTGGACTTTCGATAAACCAATGGCTTCCTTGTCCACTTGCCATCTGAGTCGTTTGCCTTGGATGACAATCTTGTTAAATCTTGTTAAAAGATCTTGAGCAGCAATTATTATATAATATCACACCTGGGGTCAATTAATTTTTTTTCAATTCAATCCAATTCAAATTTACGCATATGTAACCAGTGATCAATTCAATTCAATTCAATTTACTGTCAAAACGGATCAATTCAAATTTAATTCAATTCAATTCAAATTCATTTTACAAATTCACAGCAACAGAATATAAATATATACCGGTAATCAGTTACTATAAAGTCATCATTGGTATACCAAATTAACAACTTTGACAAAAATAGAATATATATATATAAATATGATTAGGTACTGTCAAGAGTCAGTTACTATACAGGAGTATATCAACTTAAAAAAAGTATATTGAAAAATGTAGTATTTTTTTCGTTCAGTGCATTCAATTCAACCATTTCATTTCACTTTGCAGGACTGAATTCTAAATTAATTCAATCTGTATCTGTTTTGTTTAAATTCAATTCAAATTCAAGCTAATGTGTTATCAACTCAATTCATATTCAATTCTGATTTGATCCCAGGTCTGTATAATATACAGAATATTTTTTATCCTACCTGCTTGGAACAGTCCTAGAATGTTGCAGTTTTCATGGCCAAGTAGTTTGGGTGATTTCTTTGTTATCTGAAATACACCAGTCACAACGAAAATATTTATAGAATATGACAATTTGGTTTTCGTCATTTAAATTTTTCATATCTTTACTTAACAAATTTGGCAACTCCATACTGTCATCCTTATTCAGAAAATGTAGATAATACCATTAACTGACCAAAGACAGTGCACCTCTACCAAACAACCTCTCTAGTGTGAGTTGTGAGACCAACCACCTGATGGGTGAATCTTTTTCCACTTTCTAAAATATCCATGTCAATGTAGAATCCCTGGACGAAGTAGTCAGATTCAATATGCACCACACTCGACCGGTCTTGATGGTGGTCTAACTTCTGATGTTCAACATTATGTTTAGCCATACTAACCAGTCCTAACTATGTCAACATTACTATATACTTACCTGGGAAAGAAATGCCATAAATGCTTCTACAATGTCTGAGTATTCCCGAACATCTGAACAAAAGAAAACATGTACTTCAGTGACATACAATTATGAGACAAATAAATAATAATGTACTTGAGGTACATCTTGATATTGATCAAATCAATAGTAATGTGTCTTTATATTACCTTAGTTGATATTATCGCTGCCATGTGCACATTAAAAGGTATTACAAGCTATCATAATTTTCCTTTTGTCACATCTGAAAAAGTTGCCTAATCACATGAATTACCTGCATGTTTAACTATATAACTTATTAAACATATCATGAGACAATAAACTCAATTCAAATTCAATGAGTCGGCCGTGTCTGAACATGTCTTTTGTCTACCTTCTTCTGAAATAGCGATCTGCACCCTTACCCATCCATGTGTATTTCTTGTTGTTTGTTGAGTCATTTACAAAGATAAATACAACAAGAATTACTAGAGCAATCTACGAAGGCAACTGACACCAAAACAGATCCCATACAACCAGCAGATATCTCGTTGATTGTATGTGACTGTTGCAATGACTTACCCATCTGGAACATACAACCAGCAGATATCTCGCTGGTTGTATGTGACTGTTGCAATGACTTACCCATCTGGAACAATGACAATGTCTTGGTACAGACATTGTGAAAGAGATCTATGGCCATGTCATTCACTGTGTCATCCGCAGAAAACAGCACCAGTATCTACAACAGTTCATGTGGCACGACTCATTCGCTAGGTACTCAGAAAACAGCACCAGTATCTACAACAGTTCATGTGGCATGACTCATTCGGTAGGTGCTCAGAAAACAGCACAAGTATCTACAACAATTCATATGGTACGACTCATTCGCTAGGTGATTAGAAAACAGTACCAGTATCTACAACAGTTCATGTGGCATGACTCATTCGCTAGGTGCTCAGAAAACAGCACCAGTATCTACAACAGTTCATGTGGCATGACTCATTCGCTAGGTGCTCAGAAAACAGCACCAGTATCTACAACAATTCATATGGTACGACTCATTCGCTAGGTGATTAGAAAACAGCACTAGTATCTACAACAGTTCATGTGGCATGACTCATTCGGTAGGTGCTCAGAAAACAGCACCAGTATCTACAACAGTTCATGTGGCACAACTCGTTTGCTAGGTGCTTAGAAAATAGTACCAGTATCTACAACAGTTCATGTGGCACGACTCGTTTGCTAGGTGCTTAGAAAATAGTACCAGTATCTACAACAGTTCATGTGGCACGACTCATTCGCTAGGTGCTTAGAAAACAGCACCAGTATCTACAACAGTTCATGTGGCATGACTCATTCGCTAGGTGCTTAGAAAACAGCACCAGTATCTACAACAGTTCATGTGGCATGACTCATTCGCTAGGTGCTTAGAAAACAGCACCAGTATCTACAACAGTTCATGTGGCATGACTCATTCGCTAGAAAACATACTATGACAGTTTGTGTGTGTATGGCTGAAGGAGGTGGTTATTAAAAGTATGCCAGAAGCATTCAGTTGCACCTAAAATATGTGACTACAGCATTGTTGAGCTCACACATTATAATATAACATCTATGTTCTTAGCAACATTTGAATTATTACAGTTTTTGGTGATGCAGTAATTTTCCTAATTTTATTAGCTCGGAAAGTTATTCTCTCATATTTTTCATGGCTTAAGAGAATGTTTCCACGGCAAACTTAGGATCATCTTATGCTAGACAAGGGAAGGCAGTGTTAGTTGAGCTATTTTTCATTCATTTTGATGTCTAGGGCACAATTATACTCATAATTCAAAACTGTTTTTACTACATAAACTATGATTATTAGTAGATAATTTTATATCAAGATAATATATCTAGTAGGCATAAATAATTATATGCAGCTGATTCAAATATGGTTGGTAAGGTGGCTCAACTAACACTTGGTGTGGGGTAAGTTGAGCCAGAGTGTAGCGTAAGTTAGGGAAATGCTTTATTTGCATACTTTCCATAAGCCTTGTACTAAAATTTAATAACAACTCAACCAACACATTACAACACGTCTCTGACAAGTTTATGCTCTTAATTAATAAGTTGACACACTTAATTAATATAGACTTAATGGCCAATCACAACCAGTATAAGTAACTGCCAATATGTTGCCTTGTAGCTATCCAATGTCCCAATTTGCTCAGAAAAAAAATAATTCCTTGATGTATTTTGGGGTAAAGAACACTCATCTTTGTTATTTAGCTGCTGCTCAACTAACCCTCACTTGGGCCTTGGGTGGCTCAACTAACCCTCACTTGGGCCTTGGGTGGCTCAACTAACCCTCACTTGGGCCTTGGGTGGCTCAACTAACCCTCACTTGGGCCTTGGATGGCTCAACTAACCCTCACTTGGGCCTTGGGTGGCTAAACTAACCCTCACTTGGGCCTTGGGTGGCTCAACTAACCCTCACTTGCGCCTTGGGTGGCTCAACTAGTCCAGTTTCGACAATTAAGCTTTTTTAATTAACTTCTCATTAATGCGCAAAGTGATGTAAATAATCTTCTACCCTGTGCATAGTAAAACCATTTGTAAGTGCACAGAAAACAAATTCTGGTCACATGCATTGATAGTTTACACACCAGCAGACATTAATCACAATCACAAAAAGTTTCGAAAAGCATAAAAAACATACTTTTAACTCACATCTTCTGACCGTTATGACAAATAGCACTTATTGTACGTCAGTCGTATTCTAATAACCTGTTCAGTCATTGGGTGGTATCTTGTAACTGTCACTACTGTAGTTTCCTGGGAAACATGAGTGGCTCAACTAACCCAGTGGCTCAACTAACACTGCCTTCCCGTACACATACTTGTAAAATATCTAGCAGAACAAAGGAAGAACAAAAATAGGTTAACTGTGATGGAGTTTGTAATTATTTCTAAAGGTATTTTGACAGTATCTTGGTAGGGCAATGCCAATGACAACTTCACGCTCCAAAACTCATGTACAACTGTCAGTTTCACGAAGCGTTTGGTGGATGTTTGACGTAGATCATGTGACAATGGCAGAAACACATAGCTGCGCTAACTATTGTATGTATCTATTGTTCTGAGTTACATCATTTACGTCAAATGTCCACATTGGTTACTTTGACATAATACCCCACCCCCGGGGGAATTTCGAATATTTCTAAATGTACGAACCATGGGCCCCCGGGCACGCCTACACAATGTCAGTCCCATATATGCAAAACTGACGGAGGGAGATATGAGGGAAAAGACGTACAGAGTCGCAAACTACTTTAAATAATAGATGTCCATGGGCTATCCTGGTTGTCTCTTCTAGGTGCAGTAGAAACAGAGATTCCATCATGTACAAACAGAACAGAACTGGAGAGGTGTGAAAACATTTATTTTTCACACCAATTCAATGTTATTCTTGCATATCACACATACATGATGTACATATTTGTAGTGTAATTCACATAGTAGTACTTGTAGGTGAAAAGAACACAAACATGGTATATGGTGAGAAA
Source organism: Lamellibrachia satsuma (assembly GCA_033239005.1). Taxonomy (NCBI): domain Eukaryota; kingdom Metazoa; phylum Annelida; class Polychaeta; order Sabellida; family Siboglinidae; genus Lamellibrachia; species Lamellibrachia satsuma. The sequence goes on from BSQZ01000018.1 coordinate 1,599,925, forward strand.
ATGGATTAATGGTTTGCTGTATTTGTGGTTATATAACGGATTCTTTCTTCCCGTGAAAATACCAGGTTATACCAGGCTTCCATGAACACGCAACCACAGTGGTGTTTACCTCATCAAACAACAGTTACTAACCATGCAGCAGTGGACTGACCTGTTTGGCAAGGTCAAGCATTGGAGGTTGAGGACTAGAGTTGTACATGTCAGTGGTCAGTTGTGCCACGTCCTTGACCACAGGAACAAAGTTGTCCAACAGAGTCCGCATGGCTTTCTTCATCATGTCACAGACATTCTGTGGACACAACGCAAGCAGATGGCTTATGAAGCTACAAACAGCAGGTTTCTGCAGAGAAAAACTAATAAACTATTGTTTACTTTTCCAACAGCTGTTCAAATTGTTTATTATGTCAGCTTACTTGAACGTCTAAAATGATGCAAACATTACTATTGGGTTGTAAAATTGTGCAACAATAATTACCAACATGCTAGAGAGATAAAGCAAATATTGCATATGATTTCCTAGAAACAATTTTCACAGCTCGACTGTCTCTATGTCCTAGAAATGAACACATTATTGCCAACTATTTAAACAAATAGTGCATATCCCACAGACCAAGCTAACGCACGTAACATCCATGTCACTATTATGTCATAATAAATGCATCCAAAAGTGATTATTCAATCAAATATCAGTAGCAGCAGTAAGTCCACAAACTTGACCACTGTCACAATTCTAGCCAGTCTGACCACTGTTAGCTACAGGCCTTATATGATGGATGTATTACTTGAGAAAACCTTTCCTCTCCTGCCAACTGCGTACCTCCACCACGGCCGGGTCAACCACCCAGTTCTGAAGAACTAGTCGGATCACTGGCAGCACTTGCTGCATCACTAACAGCACCTGGCATCACACAAGTAGGCTGATCATACAGTACATGTCACAACACACAGATGATGGAAATATAAACATGGATTGTGTTCTTCTCGGACAAACCTGGTGACCTTTGACCCCTTCAAATGGCCTTAACTTTTTAGAGTCTGATTGTCTTTCTATTGTAAAATCTATAAATAATCCAACATCTTCACCGCCCAAGTGTGTTACAGTGACCCACAATTGTTTTTTTTATAATTTGACCACTATCTGGCATTCAATACATTCCCAAACAGCTGTCCACCTGTCAACAATTTATAATACATGTGTAGGCCTACAAAGATTATTGGGGTCAGGTGCTCACTGGATCACGTGATGGGTATTAACACCTGTGACATTTTGTTGAAATTATGCAGAGTAAACATGATACTTGGATCGAAACATTTAAATTAAATATATAATGGTCAAATGAAATAAAAATATTGTGGTTTATTAAAACACATTTACTACATAATGAGATTTTCCTGTAAAAATGACTTTATATCTTTAAACATAATAAAATATTTGCACATTCAAAATATAACTGAATGAACAAATTGAATGCCGAATGAGACTCAAGCCAACCAGATGAGCCCCATGGGTAATTAGGTTCTATCGTTTAAGCTGACATCAGTTGTCTTACTTACAGGCTGTTGCTGGGGTTCTGACTGAGTCACTGATGTAATTGTATTGGCATCATCTGACTCAACGCTGAGTGAACTGAACAGCCATGACAGCATGTTGATCTTCAGTTGAAGCACAGCCTTCGTGGCAGCAGATGGCTGAAGACACAACACGCACAGTTTATCTCTCTCATATAACAACATAGATCACACAGCATTTAAGAACCCTTATTCTGGTTTGCGCTGATATATTCATATTATTCAGTAGGATTGATGTGTCTTTGAATTTCTGTGCTATTGCAATTCTTCTCAGGTAACTGAATAAATCTGCACGTTTAATGTTCTCCCATTAACTGTTTGTGGTGCTGCTTTCTTTGAAATGATCATTGTCTACCCAACAACCAACCTACTTGGTTAGTCTCAGATCATCCATTTCACAACTTATTGTTCCTAAAACTGAACTTAACTTGGGCAAACGTGCTTTCTCCATAGCTGTGCCTAGGATCTGGAATAACATATTTATTATTTATTCCATGTTACTTTTTCACCTGAAATCTTTGGTGGTCTCTTGTTCTGGTGAGGACTTTTGCACGTCCCTGTTTATGATATCATTCTTAATGATTCTGTTTTGTTGCGCATCTGAGCTTCCTAAGGATATAGATGCTATAGAAGCGTATTACTATTGCTGTTACGTACAACATGACAAAACAATGAAACCTGAATGCACAGACTGTTAAAGAGACAGTGTCCCACCAGCCCACCTGACATGTTGCGAGCGCCTGGAGCTGCTGTATGTGTGGAGTGAGCAGAACATTCAGATAAGCCATGGTCTGGGGCACAGGAACCACGGACAATGTGTAGCCAAGACATGACATCAGACGTACTGTGTCTCTCGCCTGCAAAAACAGACATTCTTAAGGCCAGTTTTATGCAGTGATTCGTGCCCCAACTGGTTGGGTGACACAGTATTGCATGAAAAATTGCAGCTAAATGATGTGTGAACTAGATCTTGATTTGTGCCAATCCATACTTGCGCTTTGATGAAAGGTCAAGACGGGTGCACCACTGACTGTCCATCAAATTGGAGCCAGCCCCAATTCGACAATGTGTTTGATGAGCAAATGGACAATTAATCACTTGCGTAAACAGGCCTTTTCTAGGTCAGACAACCTATTTTCAGGTCACCTCTGGTACTGTGTCTTTAAATGTGTGCAATCAAAAGTGCAATTAAGCCTCATGTCTGGGAGAAACACACACACATGCACACGCACACACACAATGTGCAGATGTCCAAAAATCATTATTTTGTAACTTTTTCAAGAAATTTACAATTATTTATGCATTATTTACAACAGCCATTTAATGATCATCATATGTGATTAATGCACTAATGCAGTGATCACTTACCTTTAAATTGTTTTTATCAAGAGCTTCCTACAAGCAAAACAAATACAAGGTAAATGCATAATGTCTACTGTTGCTCAACAAGAAGAACACTTTTCAGTGGTTTTCTGTAAAATGTTAAATGTGCTATTCTGCTAAGTATGATAAGACCAGTTGCTAGACAAAAATAATTTAACTAATCTGCATTTTTAAAATCAAAACTCATCACCTACCCCTTCCCATCCTCTACAACAACCATTACACCAACCCCATACAATGATCACTAGTCCCACCCCATCCCCTACAACAACCATTACACCAACCCCATACAATGATCACTAGTCCCACCCCATCCCCTACAACAACCATTACACCAACCCCATACAATGATCACTAGTCCCACCCCATCCCCTACAACAACCATTACACCAACCCCATACAATGATCACTAGTCCCACCCCATCCCCTACAACAACCCCATACAATGATCACTAGTCCCACCCCATCCCCTACAACAACCATTACATCAACCCCATACAATGATCACTAGTCCCACCCCATCGCTTACAATGACTATTATGTCACCCCCACATAACAACCACAAAACCCACACCAAACCCTACTTTGCTGGCATTGAGTATGTCAAACCCCATACAACGACCACTACCCCACCCTATGCCCTAACTTTCTAGCATTGAGAATGTCAACCCCATACAATGACCACTATCTTACCACATGCTGCACCTTGCTGGAGTTGAGTATGTCAACCCCCATACAACGACCACTACCCCACCCCATGCCCTAACTTGCTAGCATTGAGAATGTCAACCTCATACAATGAGCACTACCCTCCCCATGCCCTACCTTGCTAACGCTGAGCATGTCAACCCCCATACAATGACCACTACCCTATTCCATGCTCTACCAAGCTGGCATTTAGTATGTCAACCCCATACAATGACCACTGTCCCACCCCATGCCCAACTTTGCTGACATTGAGAATGTCAACCCTGTACAATGACCACTATCTCACTCCAGTCCCAATCTTGCTGGCATTGAATATGTCAACCCCTATACAATGACCACTATCTCACCCCATGCCCTACCTTTCTGGTATTGAGTATGTCAATGGCCACTACCCCACTCCACCCCATGCCCTACCTTGCTGGTGTTGAGTATGTCAATGACCACTACCCCACTCCACCCCATGCCCGACCTTGCTGGTGTTGAGTATGTCAATGACCACTACCCCACTCCACCCCATGCCCTACCTTGCTGGTGTTGAGTATGTCAATGACCACTACCCCACTCCACCCCATGCCCTACCTTGCTGGTGTTGAGTATGTCAATGACCACTACCCCACTCCACCCCATGCCCTACCTTGCTGGTGTTGAGTATGTCAATGACCACTACCCCACTCCACCCCATGCCCTACCTTGCTGGTGTTGAGTATGTCAATGACCACTACCCCACTCCACCCCATGCCCTACCTTGCTGGTGTTGAGTATGTCAATTACCACTACCCCACTCCACCCCATGCCCTACCTTGCTGGTGTTGAGTATGTCAATGACCACTACCCCACTCCACCCCATGCCCTACCTTGCTGGTGTTGAGTATGTCAATGACCACTACCCCACTCCACCCCATGCCCTACCTTGCTGGTGTTGAGTATGTCAATGACCACTACCCCACTCCACCCCATGCCCTACCTTGCTGGTGTTGAGTATGTCAATGACCACTACCCCACTCCACCCCATGCCCTACCTTGCTGGTGTTGAGTATGTCAATAACCACTACCCCACTCCACCCCATGCCCTACCTTGCTGGTGTTGAGTATGTCAATTACCACTACCCCACTCCACCCCATGCCCTACCTTGCTGGTGTTGAGTATGTCAATGACCACTACCCCACTCCACCCCATGCCCTACCTTGCTGGTGTTGAGTATGTCAATGACCACTACCCCACTCCACCCCATGCCCTACCTTGCTGGTGTTGAGTATGTCAATGACCACTACCCCACTCCACCCCATGCCCTACCTTGCTGGTGTTGAGTATGTCAATAACCACTACCCCACTCCACCCCATGCCCTACCTTGCTGGTGTTGAGTATGTCAATGACCACTACCCCACTCCACCCCATGCCCTACCTTGGTGGTGTTGAGTATGTCAATGACCACTACCCCACTCCACCCCATGCCCTACCTTGCTGGTGTTGATTATGTCAATAACCACTACCCCACTCCACCCCATGCCCTACCTTGCTGGTGTTGAGTATGTCAATAACCACTACCCCACTCCACCCCATGCCCTACCTTGCTGGTGTTGAGTATGTCAATGACCACTACCCCACTCCACCCCATGCCCTACCTTGCTGGTGTTGAGTATGTCAATGACCACTACCCCACTCCACCCCATGCCCTACCTTGCTGGTGTTGAGTATGTCAATGACCACTACCCCACTCCACCCCATGCCCTACCTTGCTGGTGTTGAGTATGTCAATGACCACTACCCCACTCCACCCCATGCCCTACCTTGCTGGTGTTGAGTATGTCAATGACCACTACCCCACTCCACCCCATGCCCTACCTTGCTGGTGTTGAGTATGTCAATGACCACTACCCCACTCCACCCCATGCCCTACCTTGCTGGTGTTGAGTATGTCAATGACCACTACCCCACTCCACCCCATGCCCTACCTTGCTGGTGTTGAGTATGTCAATGACCACTACCCCACTCCACCCCATGCCCTACCTTGCTGGTGTTGAGTATGTCAATGACCACCACCCCACTCCACCCCATGCCCTACCTTGCTGGTGTTGAGTATGTCAATGACCACCACCCCACTCCACCCCATGCCCTACCTTGCTGGTGTTGAGTATGTCAATGACCACCACCCCACTCCACCCATGCCCTACCTTGCTGGTGTTGAGTATGTCAATGACCACCACCCCACTCCACCACATGCCCTACCTTGCTGGTGTTGAGTATGTCAATGACCACCACCCCACTCCACCACATGCCCTACCTTGCTGGTGTTGAGTATGTCAATGACCACCACCCCACTCCACCCCATGCCCTACCTTGCTGGTGTTGAGTATGTCAATGACCATCACCCCACTCCACCCCATGCCCTACCTTGCTGGTGTTGAGTATGTCAATGACCACCACCCCACTCCACCCCATGCCCTACCTTGCTGGTGTTGAGTATGTCAATGACCACCACCCCACTCCACCCCATGCCCTACCTTGCTGGTGTTGAGTATGTCAATGACCACCACCCCACTCCACCCCAAGCCCTACCTTGCTGGTGTTGAGTATGTCAATGACCACCACCCCACTCCACCCCATGCCCTACCTTGCTGGTGTTGAGTATGTCAATGACCACCACCCCACTCCACCACATGCCCTACCTTGCTGGTGTTGAGTATGTCAATGACCACCACCCCACTCCACCACATGCCCTACCTTGCTGGTGTTGAGTATGTCAATGACCACCACCCCACTCCACCACATGCCCTACCTTGCTGGTGTAGAGTATGTCAATGACCACCACCCCACTCCACCCCATGCCCTACCTTGCTGGTGTTGAGTATGTCAATGACCATCACCCCACTCCACCCCATGCCCTACCTTGCTGGTGTTGAGTATGTCAATGACCACCACCCCACTCCACCCCATGCCCTACCTTGCTGGTGTTGAGTATGTCAATGACCACCACCCCACTCCACCCCATGCCCTACCTTGCTGGTGTTGAGTATGTCAATGACCACCACCCCACTCCACCCCATGCCCTACCTTGCTGGTGTTGAGTATGTCAATTACCACTACCCCACTCCACCCCATGCCCTACCTTGCTGGTGTTGAGTATGTCAATTACCACTACCCCACTCCACCCCATGCCCTACCTTGCTGGTGTTGAGTATGTCAATAACCACTACCCCACTCCACCCCATGCCCTACCTTGCTGGTGTTGAGTATGTCAATAACCACTACCCCACTCCACCCCATGCCCTACCTTGCTGGTGTTGAGTATGTCAATGACCACTACCCCACTCCACCCCATGCCCTACCTTGCTGGTGTTGAGTATGTCAATGACCACTACCCCACTCCACCCCATGCCCTACCTTGCTGGTGTTGAGTATGTCAATGACCACCACCCCACTCCACCCCATGCCCTACCTTGCTGGTGTTGAGTATGTCAATGACCACCACCCCACTCCACCACATGCCCTACCTTGCTGGTGTAGAGTATGTCAATGACCACTACCCCACTCCACCCCATGCCCTACCTTGCTGGTGTAGAGTATGTCAATTACCACTACCCCACTCCACCCCATGCCCTACCTTGCTGGTGTTGAGTATGTCAATTACCACTACCCCACTCCACCCCATGCCCTACCTTGCTGGTGTTGAGTATGTCAATTACCACTACCCCACTCCACCCCATGCCCTACCTTGCTGGAGTTGAGTATGTCAATGACCACTACCCCACTCCACCCCATGCCCTACCTTGCTGGTGTTGAGTATGTCAATGACCACTACCCCACTCCACCCCATGCCCTACCTTGCTGGTGTTGAGTATGTCAATGACCACTACCCCACTCCACCCCATGCCCTACCTTGCTGGTGTTGAGTATGTCAATGACCACTACCCCACTCCACCCCATGCCCTACCTTGCTGGTGTTGAGTATGTCAATGACCACTACCCCACTCCACCCCATGCCCTACCTTGCTGGTGTTGAGTATGTCAATGACCACTACCCCACTCCACCCCATGCCCTACCTTGCTGGTGTTGAGTATGTCAATGACCACTACCCCACTCCACCCCATGCCCTACCTTGCTGGTGTTGAGTATGTCAATTACCACTACCCCACTCCACCCCATGCCCTACCTTGCTGGTGTTGAGTATGTCAATTACCACTACCCCACTCCACCCCATGCCCTACCTTGCTGGTGTTGAGTATGTCAATGACCACTACCCCACTCCACCCCATGCCCTACCTTGCTGGTGTTGAGTATGTCAATTACCACTACCCCACTCCACCCCATGCCCTACCTTGCTGGTGTTGAGTATGTCAATTACCACTACCCCACTCCACCCCATGCCCTACCTTGCTGGTGTTGAGTATGTCAATGACCACTACCCCACTCCACCCCATGCCCTACCTTGCTGGTGTTGAGTATGTCAATGACCACTACCCCACTCCACCCCATGCCCTACCTTGCTGGTGTTGAGTATGTCAATGACCACTACCCCACTCCACCCCATGCCCTACCTTGCTGGTGTTGAGTATGTCAATTACCACTACCCCACTCCACCCCATGCCCTACCTTGCTGGTGTTGAGTATGTCAATTACCACTACCCCACTCCACCCCATGCCCTACCTTGCTGGTGTTGAGTATGTCAATTACCACTACCCCACTCCACCCCATGCCCTACCTTGCTGGTGTTGAGTATGTCAATGACCACTACCCCACTCCACCCCATGCCCTACCTTGCTGGTGTTGAGTATGTCAATGACCACTACCCCACTCCACCCCATGCCCTACCTTGCTGGTGTTGAGTATGTCAATGACCACTACCCCACTCCACCCCATGCCCTACCTTGCTGGTGTTGAGTATGTCAATGACCACTACCCCACTCCACCCCATGCCCTACCTTGCTGGTGTTGAGTATGTCAATGACCACTACCCCACTCCACCCCATGCCCTTCCTACCTTCTTTCAAACTGCATTTTAGCACATCTTGCAGATGAACATTGTAGTTGCTCTACTCAATTTAATAATAAATAGTTTCCATAATCTTATTTACATTAGTTTGCAACATTTTAAAAACTGAGTTTGATTACCTAATATGTTATATAAATATATATATCTAATTATTTCTTCTTATTATTAATATATATTTCATTATAATTTGATTATTATTGTTAATTATTATATTGCTGTATTGTGACACATACATTTTAAAATAATAATTACTATTAGTAGTAGTATAATCTAGTTATTTATTTAGCTATTTTATACCATGTTATTAATCTTACTGTGAAGCATCATGAACAAATTTGGATCCAGCGCTATAACAAATAAACTACACAATTATTACCTTGCTGGCATTGAGTATGTCTGCCACGTAGGGCTGCAGATTTTCCTGGTTCTCCTGAAGGACTTCCTTCAGGGACAGTGTGGCTGACTGGGCCAACTCAGGTTCCCTCAGGCCTTGGAGCATCAGGGGAAGGACGAGTCCCAGAACCTCTGGGTGGGAGCTGATCCAGTCCGCATATGCCCCTGGGGAGGGAAACAGCATTTAGTGCCATGTAGGCACCCATGTGACAGAAATAGTGTCTATCTTTACACCAGAGCTACACCAGATTTGCTTTGGTAAGCAACACACTGAACAAAATATCTAAAAGAAGATTGATGATTTCAACCTCAACAGTCCACACAGATACAAACACCCACACATATAAACACCGACACAGATACAAACACCCACACATAAACACCCACACAGATACAAACACCCACACATATAAACACCTACACAGATACAAACACCCATACATATACAAACACCCACACATATAAACACCCACACAGATACAAACACCCACAGATACAAACACCCACACATATAAACTCCCACACATATACAAACACCCACACGTATAAACACCCACACAGATACAAACACCCACAGATACAAACACCCACACATATAAACACCCACACAGATACAAACACCCACACAGATACAAACACCTACACAGATACAAACACCTATACAGATACATATACAGACACAGAAACAGATAGACATATACAGATACACTTACAGACACAGACACAAACACAGATACAAACAGATACAAACCAATGAGATCGAGTGCTTGAGAGACGACTTTGTAAGACGTGCAGGGAACACGACTTAGCATCTGAAAGAGCTGTGGTAAGTAGACATTTTCCTTCTGGTCAATGTTCTCCGCAATGGCCGACAATGAAAACAGCATGGCGTCCAACTCCTGGGGAATACAGCACAATACTGACATGTTCTGTGCACACATGAACATGTCTGGAAATTTGTTTGGCTATCCTCCCTATTCTCATGAAATCCTCCCTATTCTCATGATATCCTCCGTATACTTTCATCTTCAATTATAAACATTTATAATATGCTATCTGAATTATTGCATTTTAGTCACTAGATGGTACATGGGTCTAAATACAAAGCACTGTCGGATGGCAGATGACTTCTAGATTTAACCAGATTTAACCAGATTTCTATCCAAAGCAACAAGCTCTGGGTGGCAAGTGTATGTGGAAGTCACTGGATTACCGAGGGTCTAACAATCGAATGGCCTGGCTTTATTAGATATATGTGCCTTTTGTTTTAAACGTATTCACACAACTACCATTTACACAATCATCCAACAAGTGACAGCTTTAAAGAAAGGCAAGTGTCAACAATTATATTTTCTTGAAAACAAGCGATTAAAAATACTTTTCCACCATTCAGCAGGTCTTTTCAAAATGCATTTCTCAATATCTAGTAACACCAAAAAAGGGTTGTTATGACACTATAGGGTTTACACCCCTTTATGGTGTGTTGTCTTACTCACCTGCCATGTGACTTCTTCTGTAGGGACCTTCTCAAGAGCTGACGACAAATATCTGCACAGCCAACTAAGCAAGGCTTCGTGGAGCATTGCATAGGAATACATCTATAGGGACCAACACAAAACCATGAAGAATTTTTAACTAAGAACTACAAAGTGTTTTCTTATTATAAAAAATATAAGTTTTTATATTTTCCCTAAAGGCTTGGCCCTCCAATAGCATTTTGGTTGGATGTCCACAGTTTGGCTTTACATTACATAAATGAATAACATGCTCTCATAGCAACTACATCACAATCCTACAGCAGTTGTTGTTACTCTCCTCTTTATCCCTGTAGTCTGGGGTGGTGAGATTGGCACCGATAGTGGTTGTTGATTTTTTCCCCTTCTTCTTCGTCACTAGTCCTGTTTTACCGCTGTCTCCACCACCCGTCTCCACTCCCCCTATCCCTGGTTCTCAGTCTCCCACTCCCGCCAAATCTCTCTTCAGCTCATCCTCCCATCTCAGTCTCGGTCTTCTTCTTCTCCTTCTACCCTCCACTCTAAGCGCATCCGCTCTCTTCATCAACCATTCCCCATCCTTTCTCTCCATGTGTCCAGCCAACTTTAGCCGGCTCCTTACCAGCTTCCTCATGAGACTCTCTCACATCAACTTCCTCATGAGACTCTCTCACATCAACTTCCTCATGAGACTCTCTCACATCAACTTCCTCATGAGACTCTCTCACATCAACTTCCTCATGAGACTCTCTCACATCAACTTCCTCCCTCAACTTCTCCATTCTTCGCTTGTTTATTCTTTTTACTCCCACAATTCTTCTCACCCAGTTGTTCTTGCAAACTTGCAGTTTCTCTTGTTGTTTTTCTATCATCGCCATGATCCCTAGTCCATGATCCCTAGGCCATATAGGTAGGCTGGTGTTACGCATGAGCCAAGCAACTTTCCTTTTAGCTCCCACCACCTCTTCCACTTTCCTCCATGCAATCGCCCCAGCCTGTGTTCTCCTGTGAATTTCCTTCTCCATAGCAGCACTATGTTAAATTCAGAGACAAGTTTATAACTTGAGTTAATTTGGAACCAGCTCCAAATGAAATTACAATCGTGTGAGGACTGCAAGTCTGCAGAAAATGCCTTATAAGTTAATGATGAAGATGCAAGAATTTGGTTAAGAATGACCCTATTTTTTATTTAGTATTAGTATGTTTGATTTAGTATTAGTATGTTTGATTTAGGTAATACAGTGTAGTAAGCTATTACATTAAGTTACAAAGTATGTTTGATTTAGGTAATACAGTGTAGTAAGCTATTGCATTAAGTTACAAAGTATGTTTGATTTAGGTAATACAGTGTAGTAAGCTATTGCATTAAGTTACAAAGTATGTTTGATTTAGGTAATACAGTGTAGTAAGTTATTGCATTAAGTTACAAAGTATGTTTGATTTAGGTAATACAGTGTAGTAAGCTATTGCATTAAGTTACAAAGATAATGTTATTTGGACTCCTGTACTAACCAATGTGTCAGCTATGTCTTGTCGATAACACCGGTGCGACTCCTTCTCCTCTGAAATAACAACAAGTTGTGAAGAATAGATTTAAAATTTTTCTCCATTTATGAAACAGATTTTAAGAAGTCTTAATCAGATGTTGCTTATGTTACCTACAAAAACTGCAACAACAAGATTGCAAACTATAGTTTATTATCACACACTATTATCAAAAACAACCGTTTTTTCTGCTAGACATTCTAATGATATATGTACAACTACTTAACTGTCTTCACACATGACACACTTCTATGACGGGTGACAAATGAGTCTGACACATGACACACTTCAATAATGGGTGACAAATGAGTCTGACACATGAAACACTTCCATGACGGGTGACAAATGAGTCTAACACGACACACTTCCATGACGGGTGACGAGTCTGACACATTGACACAGTTCCATGACGGGTGAACAAAATTATACATGACAACATGACACGACGGGTGACAAATGACAGTTTTCTTTAAAGGAGAAATAAAAGACAACGTGTACTTTCCTACCTCCATCCCAAGAGTTGTACTCTGCATCTGGTGGATACCGGACTTTGTGGAGGAGAACTTCGACTAGAGAGAGGTACATTGGGGAGAAGACCTGAGTGAGGGAGAGGTACTGGTCCTTCTCACTGCCCAATATGTCATCCTGTCACACATGTCAAAGTTACTTAGCATGGATCCACACAGAATGTCAAAGCAAAGCAAAGCATTTGGTTTATACCTTGGCAATATAACAATCATTACTCAGAACGCGTTACACTTTCCCCTCAGCAAATCTGTTCATGCAAACACCATTTCAACTTCTATTGAAGCATCCAGCCATGCTGCAATTACTGCGTGGAAGCTGCATGTTTTCATAATTCCATCACTGGATTGCCATCACTGTCTATTGCCAGGCACTCAGTTATACAACTGGAGCAACTGAACAAAATTGTCAAAGTTTTGAAACGGCAGTAAGAATATTTTCCGAAGGTTCTCCCAATTGAGAGTCTGATGTTCTACACTACCTATTATTTGTGACAAAATAAAACAAATTATATTATAATTATACCTTGGCTAGAGGTTCACAGACATGTCATGGTTATGTGATTTAATCAAAGTTAAGTATAGTTTTTCCACACATATCCTGAATAATCTGACATGGCATCATCGTCATTACCACTTGTCCTTGGGTGGAATGGAAGCAGCAACTAAATGTTACTTCAAGACTTCCTTGTTCTACATCAGCGAGGAGACATCAGCCGACATTTCTGCTGAACAGATCAGCATATGTCAGAGCTTTCCTGCCCCGCCCAGCTGTGACTCTAGGAGGTTGTCCTGCCCTGCCCAGCTGTACCTCCTGCCCCGCCCAGCTGTACCTCTAGGAGGTTGTCCTGCCCCACCCAGCTAGGATGTTGTCCTGCCCAGCCAAGCTGTACCTCTATGAGGTTGTCCTGCCCTGCCCAGCTGTGCCTCTAGGAGGTTGTTCTGCCCCACCCAGCTGTGCCTCTAGGAGGTTGTTCTGCCCCGCCCAGCTGTGCCTCTAGGAGGTTGTCCTGCCCCGCCCAGCGTGGAGAATGGATGGTCACCTGCCATCATCAGCAAATTGCAGTTGTCTCCTTCTTTGCAGTGTCGACTAGGGTGATTACCATAACAGCAGTTAGATACACACTTTTTAACCTGCCAGTTAACTTACATTTTTATGCCTTGACTTACCTGGAAGTTGTACCAGAAGCTGAATGGCAGATCGCTGCAGCATTCATCCACGGGGTAGTAGCCAGGCATTGCAGTACACTTCTGCAGCAAACAGATAATATGGTTGTGTTCTACACATTTCATGCTTGTAATTTCTACATTTCTATTACAGTTCCACATTTGGTTACAAATTACATTTTAAGCAACAATGTACAAGACCAGCTTGACGATGTTTTGTAGGGTCAGTGGACCTCTTAATGACTGATCATTAGATGGTGCCACCAATCAGGGGATGATCGAACACATCTGTGAGGTATTACCCTTTGCATCCTACTTCTCAATGTGGAAAGCTCTGTGGATGTGGTGGCTCTGGTTGGATATACCAGAATCAAGAAATATTTACCCTGAGTTGCACAGTGGAAATACATGGATCCTGACTGTTCCGCCACCTATAGATTAGTAACCACAAATGGATATTTTGCGACAAATTATGGTTGAAATGTAAAATTTCTTACATCAAGATCTACATTATTACTATTAATTAATTAGTGCTTTAGTCATGATAAGTTTGGATAATGTCTTCGGTCTTATCTCAACTAATAATTTAAAATTAAAGTACCACAAACTGATATGCTGAGAGAACCAACATTTTGACATTCTTCTCTGTCAACTACCAATGACACTGTAGCTACAATGACCTCTCTTAAAACCACTGGTGTCCAAGAGAGGGTCCGGGTATACTGACCAGCACCAGAGTGACCATGGCCAGAGAGATCTGTCTTTGGGTGTCACTGTCCAGTGCGCCTTGGATCAGTAATTTGGTGTTATGGTCAGCTGCAGCCACTACAAGTCTGGTCAAACCCTGGCAAACGTCCTGAAAAAAGGCAACCATTACTCAGCCCAGCCTCGTTAAATCATGACATAAAGCAGCAACAAAAGCCTCAAAATCTCAATCCTAAAATCATACAATATTTATTATTTCTGTTATTGTAAGCATAGCAGTTTTTATAGTTGCTGGAGAAAAAATTATTTATGAGAAAATGGCTTCTTACATTAATAAATGTCATTTATGTGGTATTTTTTTATTTAGAATTGTTGACTGCATTGAAAACTTTGAGATCTTGTTTAATTGTTATGTGCCAATCATACACGAGTGACAGCACATAGACTAAATCAACAAGCAAAAACATGCTAACACGATCCCGTTAACAGCAAGTAAAAAAATCAGAATGCATTAAACTTTTATATATAATTAATTTACTGTAAATTATCTTCATTCCACCAACTGGTTATTGTGTAAAGATAAGATAATGAGGTGGTGATCTTACGGTGTCGCGGTCTTCCATGGCTCGTTGCAGAACATCGTCCAACTCCAGGACACGCGGCAACAAATTCTGAACATGATGAGGGAATCTACAAAGACACAGCACAGCAAACATCTCAGTCACATCTAACCTTAGTTAAAGGGAATAACAACAACTTGTGAACATGGTGAGGGAATCTACAAAGACACAGCACAGCAAACATCTCAGTCACATCTAACCTTAGTTAAAGGGAATAACAACAACTTGTGAACATGGTGGGGGAATCTACAAAGACACAGCACAGCAAACATCTGTCACATCTAACCTTAGTTAAAGGGAATAACAACAACTTGTGAACATGGTGAGGGAATCTACAAAGACACAGCACAGCAAACATCTCAGTCACATCTAACCTTAGTTAAAGGGAATAACAACAACTTGTGAACATGGTGAGGGAATCTACAAAGACACAGCACAGCAAACATCTCAGTCACATCTAACCTTAGTTAAAGGGAATAACAACAACTTGTGAACATGGTGGGGGAATCTACAAAGACACAGCACAGCTAACATCTCAGTCACATCTAACCTTAGTTAAAGGGAATAACAACAACATGTGAACATGGTGAGGGAATCTACAAAGACACAGCACAGCAAACATCTCAGTCACATCTAACCTTAGTTAAAGGGAATAACAACAACTTGTGAACATGGTGAGGGAATCTACAAAGACAAAGCACAGCAAACATCTCAGTCACATCTAACCTTAGTTAAAGGGAATAACAACAACTTGTGAACATGGTGAGGGAATCTACAAAGACACAGCACAGCAAACATCTCAGTCACATCTAACCTTAGTTAAAGGGAATAACAACAACTTGTGAACATGGTGAGGGAATCTACAAAGACACAGCACAGCAAACATCTCAGTCACATCTAACCTTGGTTAAAGGGAATAACAACAACTTGTGAACATGGTGAGGGAATCTACAAAGACACAGCACAGCAAACATCTCAGTCACATCAAACCTTAGTTAAAGGGAATAACAACAACTTGTGAACATGGTGAGGGAATCTACAAAGACACAGCACAGCAAACTTCTCAGTCACATCTAACCTTAGTTAAAGGGAATAACAACAACTTGTGAACATGGTGAGGGAATCTACAAAGACACAGCACAGCTAACATCTCAGTCACATCTAACCTTAGTTAAAGGGAATAACAACAACTTGTGAACATGGTGAGGGAATCTACAAAGACACAGCACAGCTAACATCTCAGTCACATCTAACCTTAGTTAAAAGGAATAACAACAACTTGTGAACATGGTGAGGGAATCTACAAAGACACAGCACAGCTAACATCTCAGTCACATCTAACCTTAGTTAAAGGGAATAACAACAACTTGTGAACATGGTGAAGGAATCTACAAAGACACAGCACAACAAACATCTCAGTCACATCAAACCTTAGTTAAAGGGAATAACAACAACTTGTGAACATGGTGAGGGAATCTACAAAGACACAGCACAGCTAACATCTCAGTCACATCAAACCTTAGTTAAAGGGAATAACAACAACTTGTGAACATGGTGAGGGAATCTACAAAGACACAGCACAGCTAACATCTCAGTCACATCTAACCTTAGTTAAAGGGAATAACAACAACTTCAGAAAATGGTGAGGGAATCTACAAAGACACAGCACAGCTAACATCTCAGTCGCATCAAACCTTAGTTAAAGGGAATAACAACAACTTGTGAACATGGTGAGGGAATCTACAAAGACACAGCACAGCAAACTTCTCAGTCACATCTAACCTTAGTTAAAGGGAATAACAACAACTTGTGAACATGGTGAGGGATTCTACAAAGACACAGCACAGCTAACATCTCAGTCACATCTAACCTTAGTTAAAGGGAATAACAACAACTTGTGAACATGGTGAGGGAATCTACAAAGACACAGCACAACAAACATCTCAGTCGCATCAAACCTTAGTTAAAGGGAATAACAACAACTTGTGAACATGGTGAGGGAATCTACAAAGACACAGCACAGCTAACATCTCAGTCATATCTAACCTTAGTTAAAGGGAATAACAACAACTTGTGAACATGGTGAGGGAATCTACAAAGACACAGCACAGCTAACATCTCAGTCACATCTAACCTTAGTTAAAGGGAATAACAACAACGATTGCTTGAAATCATATTATATTACATATTGTAGTATATTTCCATTTCAACAACAACGAAAAAGTCATTAGAATTCCATTAATTATTAATTCTAAATAATACTATGTTCTACTGGCCTGCCTCAATTATGCATATTTTTCCCATGCTTATCAGCAAGCTTTGACATGATGTCACTTATGATAAGGAAATGCAACGAGACTGGGACTTTCCATTCATTCACTTTACCATTGACAGCGATAGCAGTTGTTTAGAAGCGAGCATCAGAATGGTTTATTGTGTGGCATTTGATTGTAATGCAAACAGTAGTAAGAATAAAGTAACATGTAGTTGGTTTAAGCTCCCTAAGGAGCCAACTTTGTTTAAAAAAGCAAACATCAAGCAGCAAAGCACAGCCGGCTTTGCTCGCTTCGAGAAAACTTGTTTCGACTGCGATCCGGACCAGAGATTGTGGTAGCCCTGGGTTATCCTGGTGCAAAAATCTCTTTGAAAGACGATGATGTGCCCACATTATTCCCAGTAGTGGAATCTATGCCACCAATCTGTTGAACACAGGCAGCGACACAGGCGTCGACAACCACGGTCCACCTAAGATCGCAAATACAGATGATGTTGTCTCACAGTGAATTTGGCCTGGTGAATTTGGACAGCATTCTTTGGAGAGTTCGGCCCGCAACTCTGGTAACTTCGGCCTCAGTGCACAACGGGCATAGTGATTTTGGCACAAACGATTATGTAGCAAGCACGTGAAGTTTAATGTGTGTCTTTCTGTGAATAAAGCATTCTATTTATTCTCTCTTTTGTTAATTGATTTATTTCCACATATAGCTTTCGCTTCCTTTCACATAAAATACGGTGCTATATTTTATCCATTTTAACACGCAGTCAATGAGATGATCATTAGAACTTATACAATTCGTTGTATCCTTATCTGTACACCAAAAACTATATTATATACAGTTGAATAATTTAAAAAAATTAATACAGTGGAGCCACCTACATATGGTCTTTGATCTATACAGTGTTTTTATCATTCTGAATGTGAAGCGTGGTCTTTTATTCACACCTGCTCACTGTAAGAAACAGACAAAGCAGTTTGATACTTTTGAAAGAATTACTCACCTGTGATTATCAGGCTGCGCAAAGACAGCAATAAGGGCGTCGACAGCAGTCTCAAAGAGGGAACTGTTGCGGACTGCATCAAAGCAACAAGCCACCAGTGACTCAACATCTGCCAGCGGTGCACCAAACTCCATCCACCGGGCAAAGCAGTGCATACTCTGGTTGTAGATCGGCTGGACTTGACCGGCGGTCAGCAGGCTCTGGACCAGTGGTAGGACTGTCAAACACACATGTAACATTTGTAAATTGTAATATAATATTCATGATTATTATTATAACTTTCATATAAATACAGTGGACTCCACTTAATAGAATCACTTTAGGTCAGAGCAATTTGAATCTGTTAAGGGGCTGTTTACTGTTTAACACACCAAGAATATAGAGTGATTCTGTCCAAGCCAATACATTTGATTTAACTAAATTGCTGAATCTATTAATCTGTACTGGTGTCTTTTTGTGACTATATAGATACTGTACATTTATTATACACATAAGAATGTTAATGAAATGAATCCTATAACACATTAATATCTTGTTTGCCTCAATGACTGGTAAAACTTCACTTCAATAAATAATACTATTTACCTTCTGTGCCAGTGTGTTCATGTTTAATCAGTTCAAGTTGTTTTTAACAACTTTGTTGTACATCAAACCCAGTGAGACTAAAACTTCACTTCTCAATGATTCTTTAAAATATTTAAAGAGACACAGCATGGTAGATATAACTCACTCTGTGGTAGTCCTTTCTGTAGCTCATGCCTCACAACGCCCTTCCTGTGGGGGGATAGGTGACATGTGCCAAACTAAAACAACAATTCTCACTTCTATTAATATTCACTTTATTCAGTAGATATGTAAAATATACTATCTCATCATAGGTAAATGCTAACATCATACCAGTAATATGGATTATTTTATGTGAGATTTTATATGTGTTGATAAGTTACAATATTGCAAAGTTACAAAATTGAAGTTTCAGCGATAATAAAATGGAAACTCTCTCTTTCTTTGCATGATTTTGATTGGGAATTAAGGAAATGGTTATATCGTTCATTTCTTGTCTTAGTTCCTTGGTGAACTCCAACAATTATTTAGCCCATCAGTTTATTCATTCACAGACCTACCTCCTCGGGCAGTACTGTGAGAACTTGCAGCAGTGTCAGATAGACGTGTGTGCCCTGCAACACGACAACACAGTACTGCAACACGACAACACAGTACTGCAACACGACAACACAGTACTGCAACACGACAACACACTACTGCAACATGACAACACAGTACTGCAACACGACAACACAGTACTGCAACACGACAACACACTATTGCAACACGACAACACAATACTGCAACACGACAACACAGTACTGCAACACGACAACACAGTACTGCAACACGACAACACAGAACTGCAACATGACAACACAGTACGGCAAGATGACAACACAATACTGCAACACGACAACACACTACTGCAACATGACAACACAGTACTGCAACATGACAACACAGTACTGCAACACAACAACACAGTACTGCTACACGACAACATAGTACTGCAACACGACAACATAGTACTGCAACATGACAACATAATACTGCAACACGACAACGTAGTACTGCAACACGACAACGTAGTACTGCAACATGACAACATAGTACTGGTACATTCTCAAGGGGAAAGCACAAAATCTTCAAACAGTGGAAAATCAAACAAACTTTAGAAATTTGTGTTAAAAAATAAAATACACAGAAAAGTTTCCGAACAAATATTAATTTTTTTAGATGTAATTTACCAGTATTTGAAGGTTGGGTATTTCACATGTTCTTTGATTGAGGTTAAATGAGATTCCTAAAATAATTGATCCAACATAAATGTTATCATGTTATATGATGACCAACATGAGATGGAAGAGTGTATCTGTATTTTCAACACAAAGTCATCATTTAGTATTTTTGAAGGCAATATTTAACTACTAAAATGTGGCACCATAGAGAAACCTTACACCATTTATTTCACCATCCTGGTGAATTCATTCAATGAGAACAAACCTGAAGATGTGGCAGATTTGTCGGCTGAAATGTCATAATGATGTCTGCTATTGCATCAGGCCAAATTTCATTCACTGTATTGAGCACAAGCGATGCCAACTGTTGGGAAAATGTGAAAAAAGACAAAAAGCAATATTAAGAATTTAAATGAAACTAAAAACTAAACTAAACTAAAACAATTACAACAAATTTATTTTAAAAATCACTCAAACAAACCCTTGGAATAGTGTAAGTCAAACAAAATATTGTATTTATGTTTATTTATTGCAGTTTCTCATCACTGTTCTTAATTCTGGTAAACACTTTCTTCTTCCATTTAATGTCACTATGCCAGCTGTTTCCGTTGTTGTTCCACTGTTGGACTGGACTGTCCTGATGTGCCTACTATATCTGGTCATTTCAATTAACTGTTAACTGTATTCAATGTATTAATTCCAGTAATTTTAGTTCAGTGTTTCATCATAACCATCATCATGTCATTTGTTTTTTTTTTCAGCAGTATATAATATCACTGAATAAATTTGATGCTACATAAATTAATAAACATTACTGTCTGATACTGGATGCCCCCAAGGTTTGAGTGTTCTTGCACCAATGCTATTGCTACATATCAGATTGTACTTGTATGTTCAAGAATTGTTCACAGTACTTTAAATGTACTTGATATGGCGTGAAGTCCTTTTTATTATCATGCACCAATCACTTTAAAAGAAACTCACCGCAACGCATAACTGCGTGAGCACTGTCTTTGGCCCTTCAGCAAAACTTGCAACTTGTGTCAATAACTGCTCCCTTAGTACCATCACATGGTCTGCAGGAACTTCATGCCTAGAAAATAAAACAAAGAAAATATTCTTTATAAATCTACCAATTTATATGTTCTTAATTATTATACTTTTTTGTGAAGTTGATAATGTAAAAGTAATGCTTGGCCTACTGAAATAGGACTAACTGGAACATAAATTAAACATTATAGTCAATAAAAATAATAAAACAAAAATGCATCAGGTCAAAATAAAAAACGAATCACTCACACTTCTAATGTCAAAAGTATCAGATTATACGGCCATTGATTAATTTGTTGGTTGATTCAATTCCTAATTAAACATGTAGGTCTTTAAAAAAAATATCCAGTACTATTCTAAATAGCCAGGGAATAAGGCATCAAATCCAAAATTAGAATAAATATTAGTTGATAAGTGAGACCACTATTGAACACTACATGGGGTTAATGCTATGCAATGTTGCTTACCAGTAGCGTGCAATTTTAACATGCAGACAGCTGGCACCAAAGAACTGAACTTCGGCATTCTGCAATAAACAGTAGAGAAGCCAGCATCAGTCCAGTTTTACTGTTGTACTGCTGTAATTGATAATAGCATGTAGTAATAATACCAATATATATCATTATGTTGAATGTCCCAACCAAGCAGACTGTGATAGACAATATGCGTACAAGGAACAGGTTGCTTGGTATACATAACGAAATTCAATTAAGATACTCATAAACTGTGACATTAATAGCCAAATCTCATTGAATCTGTGCTACAGTACTATGGCATATTGTTTACATTCTAGTTACATTGTTGAGTTTCATCTAATGCAAATCAAGTGTGTTTCTCTCATCTACATGCAAACAATGTGGATTAGCCATTACCAAAATTAAGCTTGCTCAAATCTTTCATTTTCACAGCATTGACACAAGAATTTGGCATTGGTATGTTGTGAAACTAGTTTGATACTTCACCTTTTCCTTGGCCATAAGTGGCCAGCAGAACTGCCATGCCTGGGGGGACACCTGTGCCGCTGTCAGCCACCGGTTGATCTCAGCCTGATAGCTGGCATCCTGGTAAAACTGGTGCACAGCCTAAAACAAAAGGAATTTCTTGGTACAATAATAAAACAAGCTGCAATTACTCACTTGCTCGCTCAATCACATGCATGCACACACAGTTTAAAGGTTGCATGTCATACATAAAGGTTAATGACTATATAAAACATTCAACATAAATATATGCAGCACAGATTACAAAATTATGTAGTATGTTAGGTACAACTGATCAGAGTTGTAACTTGTAATGGTCTGATGGCAAACTTAATATCATACATTCTTCTTCTTCTTCATGTTAAACAGCCACACTCCATTAAGCAGAATCTGCTTGGTGATTTTGCTGGTCTCCAGAGTGATTCCATCACAGGTTTTCTCCATTTCCCTGCATGGGATCTTTTACTTCCCTTGGCACAGACACAACGGCATACCGGCTAGAAGGCATACCGGCTAGAAGGCATACTGGCTAGAAGGCATACTGGTTAGAAGGCATACCGGCTAGAAGGCATACTGGTTAGAAGGCCGGACTCTCAATCGAGAGAACCCGGTTTCAAATCCCACCGCTGTCACTTTGAACCTTTGGCAAGTTTGATCACCCCACATTGCCACAGTTCACTCAGCTGTATAAATGAGTACCTGGCTATACAGACAGTGGTGGAAAAGTGAACAAATAGTATTTGCGCAATTGCAGCATGGCTGAATGCTTCCCAGAGAAGTTGAGATGGCCTTGGAATGAACAGGTCTGCCAGGGGGTGAAGTGTAAAGCACTTTCAGCAGTCCTATGGACTAGATACCGCGCTATATAAGAACGTACCTTTTACACCAGGTAGATGGGACCAACAGCTTTTACTTTCTCTTCCGAAAGACACAGGCAATGAAATTGCCCAAGCTTCGAAATGGCAGAGGTGAAATTGAACCACCGTCCTCTCAATCGACAGACGGGTGCTCTAACCATTAGACCATTGTATTGAATGATAGACATAGAAGCTATTGGGGAATGTTTCATGACTATCATGATCATGACCAAAGATGTCTAAGCTCTACTACCTCCTACCAAAGAAAAAGAAATGTAATCTACTCGGCAACAGACAAAAAATACAATACCCCAAAACAACTTTAATGAAAAACAATAATCCTATATGGGCTATATGCCTGTAGTATAACTGATGAATCTTCCTAACTAACATGACAAAGTCATTGACTTAAATAAAGTATTAAACTTAAAGGCTAACTTAGATAAATAAAATAAACATACACATATTAACCCTCGTATATATACAATGTCAATGTCGATAATAATAACGAACCGTAATTATGTAATAATAATAATATAATATAATTATATAAAGTCTCAAATCAGGAATTCAATAATTCTGACAATAGAACGCTCATCCTTGTGATATTTCTAAGCCTAAGGCCCAATATTAAGTAACACAATTAACGGAATAATGATGATTGATGGCCGTACCTTTTCAATATGTTCTGCATTAAATTCCATTATTAACTAATCTTCAGCTGAAACAGAGCCGCCGTTGGATAGTAAAGATGGATAATACGTAAAAACGTGTATTATACATTCCTTTTCACTTAGCAAACAAAAAGAAACAATGATGATTTTTCCATCTCAACATGGCCAGTTTCGAACAGTATAATGCGCCATGAGCGATATTAGGTTTGTGGCGACGTTTTCAAGTATTGACAATTGCGACGGTGTTTAAAATCAATCGCATGTCACTGGTATAAGAGAAGTAATCGCACTGTGGTATATCTGCCGAGGACTGACACGTGAGGTATAAAAAAACGTGTTATTTATATTATGACATTCCGCATTCAGATATTAAGCAAGCCCTGCGGAAGTAAACAAGTGATCAACATCTAAACCTCAAGGACATTAATGGACCGCTGTCGAAAACCATAAAAGGAGGTGGGACGGGGGACGGAAGTACAGAAGAACGTCGGACAGGGGAAGGGGGCTGGGTGGACGGGGTGGAGGGAAAGCGGTAAAGGGACGGGTGTATGTTGGTCAGGCCACCCTTGCACAAATTAAATATTTTTCGAATTATTCATACAAATATGAGTACACGCACGCACCCACCCACGCACGCACACACACACCTATATAATAAGACATATAATATACATACATGTATTTACATACACGTTCTTATACATATAAGTATGGTTATTGTCAAGAAAAAAAGAATAGTTTTTTATTTTATTTTTTTTAATAAAAAGAAAAACGTAAATTTATATGTGTGTTAACAACACAAGTACATACGTACACATAAAAACATAAATCTATATGCGTAATTACTACAGCATTTAAAAACGTTCTAAACATACTTAAAATACAATGGCAAAAACATCAGAAGTATAGCTAGCCTACGGGTAGACATTGAGATTAAAAGTTTAACTTAACAGTTTGCAATATTACAGACTACACTATATTTTGACAGCAAATATTGTTTAGTATAAGTGCTGAAACCATGAAAAGAATGAGTTTGAAACTTAGTCAGGTAACAGGATAGGGGTGTTATTTAATATATAAGCTATGCCAAACCTGAGTGACTTCCGAGCAAGATCCGAATGTGCTCTTTCCACGTGGATGTTATGACAATTTCTTGTAAGATGTGCATGCACCTCAGCATTTTCTTTTAAACCTAGATTCAGATTTTTACTGTAGTACTGATGGTAGAATTTTAGCAGTTGCAAATGCAGAATATCCTCTACCTTTAGAATTTCAAGACTTTTGAACAGTGGTTCTGTATGCATGTCATATCTATTATTTGTCACTATCCTGATTGCTTTCTTCTATAATTTTTAATCCTTTCATGTTTTGTTTCCTAAGAAAGTAAGCAGTAATTTATGAGGCAGTATCAGTGAGTTGTATAAGTTAGTAAAACATACTGCGGTACAAAATATTTAAGTTTCCTTATTATGCCAATTACCCTAGATATTTTACCTGCTGTTCTGTTGGTATGATTTTTTCTCGTTTAGATGTTTATTTATTGTTAAATCTAGAAAGTCAAAGTTATTGACACTCTCAACATGTGTGTCATTTATAAGAAGTGTCGTTTATCTTGAGAAGTGTCGGTATCTTTTTCAATGGGTGGTGGAAAACCATACATTTAGATTTTGCAACATTTAATGAAGGTTTATTAGCTTTCAACCACTCACTTATCTTTACCAGTTCAATATTTATATCATTATATCATTGTTTTTTTTTAGTTTTTTATCAAAAGAGCAAAGCAAGGTTGAATTGTCTGCATATAGAATCAGTTCAAAGAAGTTACTTGCGTTTTCCATATCATTCTTATAGATTAAAACAGGGGAGGTCCCAATATGGATCCTTGCAGAACACCAGTTGCTGCAGATAACAACTTAAATTAGGTTCAGTGTTATTTATTTCCATGTATTGTTTTCTGTTTGTTAGGTAACTTTGAAAGGGATTATTTGCAGGTCTGGTAATGCCACAAGAAAGCAGTTTTTTAGTAGGATTTTGTGATTAATTGTATCAAATACTACAGACAGGTCTAGGAATATGGTAATTGGATTTTTTCCTTTATCAATTTATATGTAAGTTTATCCACAAGTTAAAGTGCAGCAAATTCGGTTGAATGTTCTTTTCTGAAGGCACACTGACTTTTATAAAATAGTTTATTTTTATGGAAATATTAATAAAGTTTATCAAAAATTATCTTTTCAATGATTTTAGAGGATGCTGAGAGAAGAGAAAGTTAGAAGAGTATTTTCCTTCTTTTTGAACAGGGGGATTATTTTAGCGATTTTTAATCTATCAGGAAATATTCCTATAGAAAGAGTTTGGTTTACAATTATTGATAGCGGTTCAATCATCGTGTCCTTCATGTGTTTCGCAAGAACCATCAAAATGCCATCAGTGCCATAACTCAGTTTAGCATGAAGACGATCAATTACATTTGCAATGTCTTCTCGCTTTACATGACAAAATTGAAAGTCTAAGCCATTATTCAAAGTTAAGAAGTCTCTGAATGATTTATTGACTGGGTTCTTGATTTGGTTGGCAAGTTTGGGACCAATATTGCTGAAGTAATCATTAAATGTATTAGCAATCATAATTTGATCAGATACTTGATTATCATAAATTGTAAAATAGAAAGGATACGTTCTCGTTTTTTTGTGTGTGATTTATTTAGGATACTGTTTAGCATAGACCAAATCTTTTTAGGGTTTGCTTTGCATGCACTGAAGCATGTTTCAAAATAAGTTTGTTTAGCTTGTCTGATAACCTTTTCTTAATACGGCATTATAGTTATGCAATTTATTTTTTAGAGATACATGCCCTTCCAAATTGGGAAGAGATAGCTGCATTTTAAAAGTTTTTTACAATGTACAGGGAAATGTGGTGGGAGTAACCTATCTCCATCTGCCTCACAAGATTATTTATATATAATTATATATATATATATATATATATATATATATATATATATATATATACGCACAGACCACACTTCATATATATATATATATATATATATATATATATATATATATATATATATATATATATATACATATATATAAGTATGAAGTCTGTGCGTATATATATATATATATATATATATATATATAATTATATATAAATAATCATGCATATATATATATATTATATATATATATATATATATGTATATATATATATATATAAATATATATATATATATATATATATATATATATATATATATATATATATATACGCTTCCTTGCATTGAGTAAGTCTGTAAGATATGTGCCAAGAGTATATATCCTCGTGAGCCAGTGGTGGTTGTGACTTTTGCTCCACCGTTGGCTATATATATATATATATATATATATATATATATATATATATATATATATATATATATATATATATATATATATATATATATATATATATATATATATATATATATATGTATATATATATATATATTTATATATTTACTAATTGAGAGCCCGGATGGTATCCTCGCGAGCCAGTGGTGGTTGTGAATATTGATCCACCCTTGGCACACATCTTAAAGACTTAATGCACGGAAGCGCGCCAAGTCCGTCGTCCCATTTGTTGTCTTGGTCAGACTTTTTCCAGAAAAATGCAAACGCACAGACCACACTTCATACAGCAATTCCAGGAAATCGTCTGTCATTACCCGTCCGAGAATTAAGTTCTCAAAAGCGCCGAAAAACTGAATGCGAGTAATATAATTTGTTAACACAGAAATTGACGTTTGAATATGTCACTGTGCTGCGGGGGGGGTATTGGTGTACGCATCAGCCCCTGGCGGCGATAGTGCCATATGGGTTTTTATAAGGTTTGTTGTGAGTACAAAATGTGTATTATCATCATCATTATTATCGTCATCAACATCCCAAATATAGCAACATTTATTATAGGATTCATAATGTAACTCTATTTCAAGCTATGTAACATATAATTTTATCGAAACACTGAATCTAGAACAAATTAGAATTCAAAAGATTTCAAATATACTACGGTTTATGGCCTATGTATTAATGTACCATAATTTGTGCTTCCTGCGAATAATCGTTTTCGGTCAACTTCTAACGGCGCGCGTTTTGCGGAAAGGCGCTTTTGTGGCCCGGGCGTTTGGGTGTTGCGCAGCCATTCGACCGTGAAATGCTTTGACCGGAAACTGCACGTCTTCGTCAGCAGTCAACATACGTCGAAGTGTCAATAGACAGGTAGTAGTTGTCTTGGCGAGTTTAGGCGTTGGCGTCAACGTCTTTGGTAGCAGAGTATGCTTCGTGTGAATACCCAGCTTCCAAATTCAAGTGAAATTCGTCTAGCAAACACCGCATGCCTGGACATTTTGTAACAGGACCACGGAACAAACATTGCAGCGCTTGCATGTTAGCAAACACGCTGTACATGCCAACGGATGGTATCGAAAGTGCTGTCACGAATGTTATAATCGTACTAGGTGACATATAGTACCGAGATCGAATTATAGAACGAGATCACGTCGATGAAAGGGAGACGATTGCGTACAAATTGCAAAACGCCAACGAAGATAAAGACGCGACGGATGACGGAAGCAACGTCATGACGTTCCGCAGCCGGTTGATATGGACACTAACTCAGAAGATACCAAGGCCCCTGCGGAAGGCGCTGTTGTTCCAATGGGTTGGCATGGCCTTATTTCTGTTTGTTTGGGTGAAGTTCAACGGAGGTGGGTAGAACTATTAATAGTTCAACACACGCATTGCCATTGACATTACTGTCATTGCATTAGATTAGTAGGTTAGCTTTGCCCCTCGCTGCCTGTGATTGATTGATTTAACTATATCAATATGAATGTGTAAGTGTACGTCAGCGTAAACCTAATTAACCTCATTTTATTGCACCTGAAATAATATTAGTGCTAATACCTCACAGTGACAGACCTGACAAAATGTTGCCCATAGCCAAAAAGATGTTTTAAATGATTTATGCAACTCAGTGGAACTTATTGTTTATTTACTCCTAGGCTATGCTTACTTTTACTTAGTCCTCTTCATGCCCGGTGGCACATAAGGCAAGAGAGCGCCACTGCTGTCGGTCTGCAGCCTATTTGGTGATGGTGTTCCATGTCAGGCCGCATTCTTTCATCTCCTTCTCCACTGTTCGTCTCCATGTTTCTCTTGGGCGACCACGTCTCCTTTTTCCATCTGCTGTCCAGCGTAAGGCTGTCTTGGGCAGTGCGCCAGGTGACATTCGGCACACGTGTCCAAGCCATCGCCATCTTCTCTTCTTTATCTGTGTGGCATGTTGCATCTGTTTTGCGGTGCAGCTCTTCATTAGTGATGGTGTTGGGCCAAAATACTCCTAGGATCTTCCGTAGACACTTGTTTTGGAATGTCTCAAGCTTGTGTGCTAGCTTGGCTGTCAGTTCCCAGCACTCGGAGCCGTAGAGAAGTACACTGAGAACATTACTATTGTACAGTCTCAGTTTTGTTTCCAATCTCAGTTGGTTGGATTTCCAGATGGGCTTCAGCATAGCGAAGGTCTGGCTTGCCTTTCTGATCCTAGCTGTGGCATCTTTTGCAGAGTCTCCATCTGTTGTGATTTTGCTTCCTAGGTATGCAAAGTCCTGAACGTCTTCCAAAGTATCACTGTTGTTTATGTTGTTTATGGTGATGGGGTTATCTGTCTTGTTGTTGATCGTCATCAGTTTGGTTTTTGCTGTGTTGAGCTTTAACCCAATCTGTGGTGCTTGTTCTTGTGAGTTTGTCCATCTTTTCTTGCATGTCTTTGTGCCTGTTAGACAGCAGTCCAATGTCATCTGCATAGTCCAGGATCGAGGTAAGTGTCCATCTGATGCCTCTGTTTCCATTTTTGGTGGTTTCTATCATCAGCCAGTTGATGGCAAGTGTGAAAAGAAATGGTGAGAGAATGCATCCCTGTTTTACTCCGGATTTTACGCTAAAGCTGTCTGACATGTTAATGTTACTGGCGACTTGACACTGGACGTCTGTGTAAAGTATCTTGATCACATTCCTAGGCTATGAGTCATTATTTATTAATGTAGTGTATCCTATATTACGATGTGGTAGAAATGAAAATCAGGTACCTTGGCCACAGGAAGGATAACTTCCCTCTTTCATATTTGCTATATCATATAGCAAATATATGATATAACCTTAACCACTTACGTGGCCTAGTGGTTAAGGTGTTGGACTCTAAATTCAAGGGTTGTGAGTTCAAGACCCACACTGCTCATGGTTCGTTTTCGAAGCTTAGGCAATTTCATTTACCCTACTTTGCCTCAGTCTACTTAGCTGTAAATGAGTACAAACACTGTATGGAAGGTACCTGCGATGGACTAGTGTCCCGTCCAGGAGAGTCAGTATAACTGCACTCTAAGTTGCTTCGCACTATAGAAACCAGGTTTAAGCACTGGCAATACAAGCCTTCCTAAGGCGTAATGCCTGGGGGATGACTTTACCTTCATATTTGCTGATTAAATTCCCGACCCTGGCATCTGTCCCAGACACCTGTGCAGTGTGTACATAGCAAATCAGTCTCTTCCACAGGTTGTCAGTTTATAACAGTATTGCCAGAAGTCATCTGTGTATCTATGTGTTGACAGAATAATTGAGATGCCTTGTCCCTCCAGTAACATCTTGTGGTGTTATATCTTAATTAATGACTTGAAAACCTATTACAATATTATCATCCTCATAATAACCTACCCGGTGTTGATGTATGTACTCAAATGTTGTGGCTACCCAGCCACATTTGATGGGTCTGGTGTAACACTATATATTCCCCCCTGGATACCTTACTAGATGCCCTAGGATATCTTCCCCCCCACCCTGGATAT